>PVLC010002457.1:58074-114554 GCA_004027655.1 Graphiurus murinus | reverse complement strand
AAAATAATTCTTTAATTATTGCTTGCTTTATTTGATTTCTCCTTTAAGTTTGTTTTAGTCTATTTTCAATTCTCATTGAGAATTCTGTCTAGGTTCCCATTTATCTAGATTTCATTAAAGAAATTGAGGCACTGCCATTTTCAATGCATCTTCTCCACAGTTAAGCATGTACAACCATGAAACAGGATATAAAAAAAAAATTAGTTGAGAAATAATTCAGAGAAAGTCTTTATACAGTAAGAATGCAGAAAAACAGAAATTGTTCCAGGGCCCAAATAGCAAAAGTAAACAAGTAAAGACAGACAGACAGGAAGACATAACTTGTAGGCCCTAGTATCATTTCTCTGAACTTGAATGGTTCTTGTAATTTTTCTTAGCTCTGGGTAGTATTCAAAATATTTGATCTTAGGTCTCCCCACCCCAAGAAGTCTACCTTGATGAGAAAAAGCTAGATATAATTTATTTGTCCAGCAGATACTGTGGTCTTAGAACAAGAAACAAAACCTGTACCATGGGGTTAAAGTGGATACAGACCGACTGAGCACATGATTCGCAACAGTGATGGTGTAATCAGTACCAAGTGCTGGGAGAGCCTGGTGCCCAGAGCAATGAGAAGTTGGAGAAGGCTTTCTGAAGGAGGATTCCTGACAGCTTGGTCCTAGGAAAGGAGAGTAGGAGGACTGGATTGGTTGGTTTTATTTCTTATGCAATTAGGATATTTAAGAATGTATCTGGAGCCACTAGCCGCTCATCGTACATCGTTTCAAATGACATGCTTTTACAGCCAAACAAAATTGTTAAAAAAAAAAAAAAAAAGAATTAAGGTTATATGAGAAAAAAATTACTAATTAAAATAAAGAAGATGAATTCATGATGGCAAAAAAGTTTATTGGGACCATTCAAGAGATATTAATTAAGCAGATGGATAGATTCACTATTTCAAACACATGCAATATCATATACTATATGATATAATATATATTATATATTTTGTATATGATATGATATGTACATATATGAGACATCTTAATATTAGACATATGTATTAAATAATGTTTTATAATTATGTGAGCACATTATTAATGCAAAAGTCAAACAAAATGAACTTAAGGGATGCCTTGTTCAAGAAGATAAACAAGAATGATATTGAAAATAGCTATTGCTGGTGAGCTTAAATAAGAAAACAAAGTATTATAGAAAGCAATGGGCTAAAGAATCATGGACATTGGAAATTATATTGGTTAGCACAGTTATTGTCAAAGGATTTATGTACACTACAGTGACATGCTTAAATCCAGGATAAAAAACTTTAAAGTACTCAAAGAGAGAGCATATATTGAGTTATGTGTCTAAGACTAAAGAAGGAATTTCAAATCAAAACAGGCTATTAAATATTAATTATAGCACTAAGGAAATGGATATTGTGGATATTGACATTGATATTTAGGCAAACACATATGATTTATAATATAAATCATTTTTTTGTGATTCAAAAGGTCCTGCTCTACATGTAAGAAGAGATCTGAATGAAATAACTCCATTCTTTTATCTCAAGAAGAGTATTGCAGAAAGATGTAGCATTAAATGCAAAACACCATAAAGCAGAATGATAGTTATTGGCATTGTAACAATAAATAAAATTTTTTCAAATTAGTGTAAAATAACGAATAAAATAAAATTCTATATGGTATTATTTTCTCTATATAATTTTTATTGTTCTGAATGGTCTCTAGTGTTGGCTATTGTTTAGTCAACCATTTGTTCTATCATTTCAATCAAAATTATCCCTGTCTGATGAAGATGCCTTGCTGTCAGCTTGACCACACTTACAGCACAGCTTTTATTGACCATTCATCTTTCATAGCCATTATAATCATGGATGAAAACACTTGTTGAATCAAACTATGGAAAGTTTAAAATAATTTGAATAACACATTGCTTATCATCACATCTCATATTGACAATATACAAAATAAAATGTTTAGTGACGTGTAGTATTATTTTCAGAAAGATCAATGAGAAACTTGACCTGCCTTTAATATTCACCTCTATTCTTTTGCCAGGATGCTGATTTAATTAACATAACAAGGATTCTATACCAAACTGAGTAGCCTTTTCTCCTGTGGACAGATGTTTCTTACTGAGCCATGTAGCCGGTGGTTTCATGGTACTGGTTGGAAGAAGGAAATTCCTGAACTGAAGGACTTCTCCCTTGAGGAGTCACTTTAAATAGCAACTGCTTTTGACTATTAAGACAACTTATTTTCCTCCTTCTGGGTTTCTTAACTCTTCCTCTGTTATTTCTTTTTTCACTTTATTAATGACATTCTTTTCCCAGAGATTATTTCATCTGCTTTCTCTATCCACAAGGCCTTTTTATTTATCTGCCTAATGACATAAAAGTATTTGAACACATGCAAGAAAAAAAAAAAAGTGAGGTACATTGACTCTTATTCTTCTCCTGGAATTTAGTTCTTCCAGGCTCAAAAATAAGAGTGAATAAAGACTTTAAAATCCTCTCCTTAGCATTTTGCTTTCATTGTCCTTACTCTTTTCATAAAGTTGAATTGTTCTCTTTGTTCACTTCCATATTTAGATCTAAAAGGAGCCATAAGGGTGATTGCTTTGTTTCACTGAGGGGGGGGGACTATAAGTAAAAGATAGGTCATTATTCTATTACAAACTAGCATTTTACAAATAAACAATAACTTATTTTTAGAGTTTTGTGCAATATATTTCTTAGGTTCACCCTCTCAATTCATGCATTAATTTACTCATCTATTAACTGTATATTTGGTGCCTGCCACAATCCAGTACATTCCCAAATGCTGTAATTACAAATAATAAGATATAGTCTGTGCCATTAATAAGGGTAGGAAGAGCATGGGATATATGTCAATGGATAGTTAGAATGCCAAGCAGTAAAAAAAAAATTATAAAATTATATATATATACATATATGTATATATATATATATATATATATATATATATATATAATGAGAGCAGATTAAAGTAAAAGGAGTACACATTTCTGAGAAACTTACACCTCAACCATAGCTTAAAAGATGAATATGATTTTATAAATTATGCTGACAATCATTTTAAGTAGTGAACAGTATCAGCATGTTAGTAACTTGTTGACTTTTGCTGTTAGAATGTAAGATGTAAAGCTCAGCCTAATATAAATAAACAAGCAAGGAGGCAAGCTTTGGAGTTCTGGATTAAGAAAAATTTTAAGTTTTAAGATATGGAATATTTCATGTATATTTATAAAATATCTAATAATTCCATATATAAAGAACTGAAAGATATCCAAAGCTCTTGAAATGAGTTATTTGGATTTTTGTTTAGAAAGATTATTATTTAAAAGATGAAATTGCAATCCAAATTAAGACTTTTTACTGCCATGTCAACTCTTTGCACTAGAATTTTGTCAGGCTTAAATAAGGATATTGAGGTTTCTCAGGAAATTGGGAATGGAAGTACCATATGACTCAGCAACATTGCTCCTAGGCAACTTTTCAAATAAATTGAAATCAGAATTTTATAGTGATAAAATTTTATAATAATAACATGATATTTGCATATCCATGTTCATAGCAGCAAATTTATAATAACCAAATTATGGAAACAGCCTAAGTGTTTATCGACAGATGAATGGATCACAAAACTATTCTATATACACACTCTGGAATTTTATTCAGCCATAAAGTAGAACAAAATCATGTCATTTGAAGAAAAATAGATGGAACTCAAGAATATTATACTGTGAGATTAGGCAATCTCAAAAAAAATACATGTATATTTTCTTTTATATGTGGAGGCTAGAAAGAAAATTGGAAATAAGGATGATATCAGGTAGAAGAACAGACTCCAATGAAGTGATTGACGGGTTTAAGAAAGGGGGGACGTATAGGGACATAAAAAGTATAAGAGTAGAAATAATTCTACATATGAGTACAAAATTACCAATTCCAATCTCAAAGATATGTACAAGGAGGGGGAGAAAAGGGAGGGAAGTGCTCCAACAGTTGTCTGCAGGTATGTGTTTATCACTCTATCCTCCAATATGATGTATAGTTACAATGCATCAAATAAAAGAATAAAAATAAAACATAAAGCTGTATAAAACATAAAAATAAAAAGAAGTGAGGATACTGGACAAATTATTTTTTGACTAAAATATTTTAATATTTCAGTTCAGCCTTTAAGTATTGTGCACGTCCATTTTATCATTTATAGCCAAATGCAATAACACTGGATGTGTAGTTTTTTGTTGTTGTTTTGTGGTACCAGAGATTGAACCCAGGGGTATTCTGCCTCTGATCTATACTCCCAGGTCTATATTTATTCTATATTTATTTTGTTGTTGTTGTTTTAATAGGATCTTGCGAGGTTACTAAGAGTCTTGCTACAAACCGCAATCCTCCTGTTTTAGTCTTCTAAGTACTGGGATTACCAGTTTACACCACCATGCCTGGCCACATGGGTTTGATAGCAGGGACTGTTAACTCCAGAATTGTGGACTTTTAGAGGAATTTTTACAGTTTCACATCTCCAGTTGGCCACTTAGCATTAACTATTTGAGCAAGTGAGCAAAATGTTTGAAAACTGGATTTCCAGTTTGGCAGTGGGGCTGGGGGATCTAAGACTGTAAGACTGAGTCCTTGAGTCATAACATTTAGGAATTTCCTAAGTGTAAATATTTACCTGTGGCTAATTTCAGGCCATGAATGGTTTAAACATCAGCTAACCAAATTCTTAAAATATTCTATAATTATCTCTTGCCCTCTACAAGCATCCCAGTATCATTGATTTAACACTTTATAATTTAATAGTCTCCTTATTTAAATAATTATGATAGAATATTCATACACATATAGTTGTTATGAAAGGTGAGAAATATTACTTTCTCATAGGAAATTTTCGGTAAAAGGCAATACTTATAATCATGATTTACCAGTTTGTATATATTTATATAATCTTTTGGATATATACTTAGCTGTTTAAAATAGATATTATTTCTTCCTCCATTATATACCTTATTAAGATAAAAGCTAAATGTCTCACCATTTAGGATTTCTAATGTTCATTTGTAAGAATTTGTTCTTTCAAGCCCATGCTAGCTCCAAGATTACATTCAGTTTAGGCACACTTTTTTTCCTTTGTATCATTTTGAATGATTTTTGGCCTATTTTTAGATAAAACAAATATTTAGATTGTTAAAACATGATCCTGGAATTTCATTGTAATGAAGTTAACTTTAAAAAACACATGAAGAACATTATGTTAAGTGAGATTAACTGGTTAGAGAAAGTGAAGGGTCTTATGTTTTCCCTCATATGTGGAAGCTAGGGAGTAATCTAGATACAAGCGGACCTTTAGATAATGGAGGAAAAACGTCAAGGGAGCTTGGGAGATACTCTAGGGGAGGGGAGGGTAGAAGTGGGAGAATTAATAAAGGCACTTCCACCTACATTATGTACCTATGTGAAAATACTAATGACAATCTCAATATCTTGTATAACAGGAAGTGGAGAGGAAGCCAGGGAAAACTCACCAAGTGCTGTGTGCATGTATGTCACTATTGCTGTGAACTACATTATGATATGACACTATAATGCACCAATCAAATATTTTTAAAAAATAAAAAAACATTATCCCAAGCCATGGATGGTGGTTATTGCCCATAATCTTGGTATTTGGAAAGCTGAGACAGGAGGATCTAAGCAATTTAGCAAGACCCTCAGCAACAGGAGACTCTGTTTTAAAATAAAAAATAAGAAGAGCTAGGGCTGTAGCTTAGAAGTAGAATGGCTCTGGGTTCAATTATTGGTACAAAAGAAAAAGGAAAAACACTATCCCACATTAGTAATTAAATAATACAAGGACCAGCAAAGACCAAAAAAATGACTGTATTATCACGACAGAATTCAATATACAGTTTAAACATTATTACAGATTTTACAAAGCAAATTCTTTTTTTCTTTTAAATTGTCATATTCCTAAAATATCTATAATTTCCCATTTTATGCTCCCCCAAATAATGAAACATTTTCCAAATTCATGAAGGCTATAATAAAACTATATTACCTGACCTTTTATAAAGCTAACTAACTTGGTAAGAAAAGAAGTTCATTCATTTTAATGCTCTACAAATATAAGACACTTCATATTTTTAAAATATCTCTTCAGGATACTTCTTGCATCCATTTTTCTATTCATTAATATATATTTGTATATAAATATATATGTATCATATATATTCTACTCATGAATAATGTATATATGTAGTACATATATATATTTGACATTAATACTATTCATGAGTAGAATATATACATATATTTATATATATCTATGACAAATATATATATTTGACAACTCCCATGTCCCTAGCACTAGCCTAATGCTAATATTACAAATAGTATAATAATGTCTATGCCATGTAAAAGTGTAGAAGAGGCATAGAGAGACATCTAAGCAGATAATTGAAATGCAAACAGTGATAATAATATTAGAGATGTGAGAATATTACACAATAAAACAGATGTTTTAGAATGATTCCCGAAGATATCTTCACCAGAGAAACTATATCTTACAAGGACATTGTGAATGTGTGCAGGCGTATGTACACATGAGCATATTAATTAAATTTTATTTTGCCTTGGGATACAAAATAAAGCAAAAAAAAAAAAAAGCTTGGTTAAATAATGGTGTTCTCTAAATGAAATAAAGCACATTTTCTTCTATAATAGAAAATTTACATAAAAGTATGTATATATAAATTTAATCTTAAGGACAAGTATAATGTAATATTCTAAACACAGGTGACATCCTATGAGATACATATCTTTTATAGTTTTTATCTACCTACTTAATCTCTCTTCCTGTTTATAATCTTTTAGTAAGACTGACTTTATAGAAGAAATATGAAATTATAAGAATAACATATCTTTAAAGGGGGTTGATATTTAAAACCAGAATCAAGTATTATAGTTAGGAACCATGGGCAAGGTGTAACTTTAAGACAGCTATGTCTTCAAAGCACTATGCTTACTGAGGTTAAAAAAAAAAGAAAATGTTAACGTTTAACTGATCATTTACATAATGTTTATGTTAAAATTCATGAACACAAATAATCAATAAGCCTTTTGCAAGAATATACACAAAAGCAACACATATGGTAATTGCAGACTATTGGAGCAGAGGAATAAGTGGTGAGCTAATGAAATAAAATAATTCATTAAACAAGAGGACTTTGCAAATGCCAATTATGATAATGCAACATCAACTGATGAATGTGATTAACTCAAACCTCTGCACCTGAGGTAAAGAGAAACAGAAAGAAATACATCCCTCTTTCTTAAAAAAATTGGCTGACCAGTCACATATTTGTTTTCTTTATGTTTTTTTCTAGCTGTTTGTCCATTACCTGCGTGGTCTTTAAACACTGTAATGAGTTAGTCTTAGTCCTTAGACCTCTTGTTTTATATGCTCATTTCTTGACAATATTATCTATTTTCTTGGCATTAAACATCATGTGCACCCTAATAGTTCACAAATACACATTTTCTGTCCAGAGCTCTACCAACAAATCCAGGCTCAGTATCTACTATCTAGCTATCATTTCCTGGGTGTTTAAGGGATATCACAAACATAACATGTTTACAAAATAGTTGTTAACACCACACTCCTCAAAAAATATAAAAATTAAATCCACTTCTCTAGAAGTCTTCTAATTTTCAGTAGTTTGTACTTGGATACATCCAATTGTTAAAGACAAAATCCTTGAACTTTTAATGCATTCTTTCTTTGAAAACTTCATCCAACTGGGTAGCTAATAATATCTATCTACAGTACACATGGAAATGTGTGTGTTTATGTGTGCGTGTGTGTGTGTGCGTGTGCATGTGCGTGTGTGTGCGTGTGTGTGGTACTGGGCATTGAACCCAGGGCATTCTACCTCTGAGCTACAACCCAGCCCTTTTTTACTTTCTGTTTTGAAACAGAGTCTTGCTAGGTTGCTAAGAATCATGCAAAGTTTCCAAGGCTTGTCTTGAATCTGTAATCTTCCTGTCTCAGCCTCTCAAGTACTGGGATTACGGGTGTGTGTCACCATGACTGGTTCACATGAAGATTTTGGTAACCTCTCATCACTTCTCAGATCACTTAGTTATAACTACCATCATCCCTCACCCAAATTACTGCAGAAGACTCTTAATTGGTCAGCTGCTTCCATTCTTGGTCCTTGGAAAGTTATTTTCAGTAGCAAAATGATTTCCTTGAACATTAAAAAGAAATTGTCATTTATTTTCTAAAAACTCTAAAGTTACCAATGATCTCAGAATAAAAATAAAATTTAATGAAATTAATTAAATGTTTTATGTAAACTGAAGATTCTAACTTTTCAGCATAGCCAGCTACTTAATTCGTGAGGCCCACTGCCAAATGGGAATATGAGGTCCCTTGTTTCAAAACTAGGAAATAAGTATTTTTAAAAGTTACTTAAATATGAAGCTTTATCTTTCTTTCTCAGCCAGTCTCTCAATTTGTCATGTTTTTATTTGTTAATTAATGTCATTCTAAGTAATAATTAAAATTTTAAATTACTGCATACATTTTATTGTCTATCTTTATATTGCTCAATGACAGTTTTAATTCAAATGTAAAAGTATTAAATCATGTGCGGAAACACTGAAATAACACAATTGACATGTTTTTCCCTGTTAATTAATGTCACTCTAAGTAGTAATTTAAAATTTTAGTTATTGCATAAATTTCATTGTCCATCTTAATATTGTACAATTCCATCTTAATTCAGCTATAAAACTTTAAATCATGTACAGAAACACTCAAATAACACAAGTGATATTTTATAGCTTATATAGGTAAATACATATTTTCATTCTAACCTGAAAGGTAGAAACACTGGAGAAAACTAATTCAACCATTTATATCACTTTTCAATTTGCTTCTAGTCTACTACTCTCAACCTTCATGTTATGGGATGAGCAGACGGAAAGGAAAAGGAGCTTTTATTGTCCCATTTTTTCTTTTCTTAAATCACCATTTTTAGGTAAGTAGCTTTTAATATGGAACATAACATTAATAATATGTTAGTCTGGTTTCTCCAGAGAAAGAGAACCAATAAGGGAGATATATGTATGTATGGGAGTGACACAGCATGATTATGGAAAATGACAGTTCCCAGGATCTGTAACCCACAAGACGAGAGCTAGGATAGCTAATGAGAGAGTCCCAGTCCAAGTCAAAATCCAAAAACAGGAGAGCTCAGAGCACTAAGACTGACAGCCCAGCTCTAACACCATCAGGTGGAGACAGCAAATTCTCTCTTTTTCTATTCAGGCCTTCAAAGGATTGAATGCAGCCCATCCTTATTAGGCGGGACAGGCTGATTTATTTAGTCTACCAATTCAAATGTTAACCTCACCTGGAAAAATACTCTTAGGCACACTCTGAATGATGTTTAAGAAGATATATCTGGGTATCCTGTGATCTAGTTAAGTTGAGATATACAGTAACATCATACGTAAGAAATATACAATAGAGCTATATGTTTGCTTTTGTTTATTAGAGCACATCATGTTCTTTCTGCATTTGAAGCACACTCTCATTTTAGAAGAAGGTATGGCTTCACAGGACTGTCAGTTCTCTGCTTACATAGTCATGGATGTTTTAGTCCTACCTTATATTTGCTTGGGATCCTGCTGAGTGCTCATGTTTAATCAAATCCACTGGAATTCTATATCTCTGAGGCATTGTGATTGCTATATGTAAAGATAGTGCAAATGACTGTAAATGTATTTTTATGTTATGTACATCTCTCCTCTGCCAACATGCATGCTCCACTTTCCCATCTGACTTTACTTTCGACATAAATTCAACAATAATATCACTAAAATTTTTAAGATGAAAACGGTAGAGCATTAAAACAAATGTGGCACCAGGCATGGTGGCACATGCTTGTAATCCCAGTACTTGAGAGGCTGAGACCAGAGGATCTGGGTTCATGGACAGCCTCAGCTAGTTAGTGAGGCTCTTCACAACTTAGTGAGACCCTGTTTCAAAATAAAGAATTAAAAAATAGGACTGGGAGTGTAGATCAGAGGTAGAATGCCCCTGGATTCAATCCCCAGTACTACAAAAGATAAATAAATGATAAAAAAATAAATAAATAAACCAAATGTGGCACCTTTCTGAATGGAGAGATTTTAGGTAACCGATCAAGCTGCATGCCCATGAAGACTTCCTTTCTCAGTCCCTTACTCTTCCTTTCAAACATTCCCTTCCAGTCACTTGGTTTTCTTACTATTCTCTGAGTATGGCATGATTATCCAGGTGGAGGGCCTACTAACTGCTCTTTTGTATCACCTTCTCATCAAGACCTTTTCTGACTATCCTGCTTAAAACTGTATCTTTATCACCTGCAGAACTTTCCATCTCACAATTCTCTTTTCTCTTACAAATAGCCTTTATCACCACCAAGCACACCATGCATTTTATCTCATTATCTATCTCCCGTGAGAAAGAAAGCTCCATAAAGTAAGGGGTTTTATTTGTTTTGATATTTTCTATTATCCCAGGATATAGAATTGTTGGTAACAAATACAAAGTGCCAAATAAGTACTTATTTAGTGAATGAAAAAATGTCTTATGTTTTGTTCAATGCTAAAATGGAGCTAAAGAAAATAGCAAAGACAACATCAAGAAGCAAAGTAAAAACTGAGTTCAAACTTTCAGAAGAAATTTGAAGCAAGGTACAGAGATAGCCAGTACAAATGCAAACCCTGGGGTAATACTGTTCTTAGAGACTGATAAATGGAACTTCATACGTCAGAGGAGTGCAGTATATGTCACTCCACCATCATCAAGACTTTCTTGGTTCTGCAGTCCTACTCCTCCCATTCAGGAGTGTGGACCCCAGTTGAAGGGAATGGTCTAGCAAGCAGAGGTTTCCTACTGTCCAGTGTTGAAACTCTTTCATGTTTTTATGCAGGGTTAAATAACCAGAATGGTGCTTATATACCGTTTTTCACTACTTTCATTCATTTCATACAGAAAACAATGTCATAGCTGTGAACCACCAACAGTCCAGAGCTGACTCTGGATCTGAATGGTGTGCACAGACACCTGCCTGTCACCATTTTGACTGTAGTGTCAGTTGCAGTCTGTACCCCAAAGTGCTTGTGCATCCTGTACTCTGAATCTCATAGTCAGCACACAGGATGGTCACCCCACACTTTTACATGCTTTGTGCTATGTCTCGGGCAGTAGTTCAGAGTTTCAATATCTGTTTTGCATGACAGCTCTGCAATGCCAAGGAGCCCTTGCAATCCAGCTGTGTTCTTAGGTTGGTCTCATGCTCCGCCCTCTAGGTGAGAGACAGACAGAATACCACTGCTCTTCTTGCTCTTCTCATTGCCTTGTCATCTAACCTCCATGTGAAAGGCTGCTATACCTTATGAGATTGAGTTCTAGAAATGGCAATTATAGCCTAAAGTTTTCACAAGAAGCCATTGTTGAAAGATGTGTCATTCTACATTTATGTCATGTGAGTCAGAATTGTATTTCAACATGATCAGAAAACATTCATTATTTACATTTTTTACATTCATGATTTTTTTTAAACATTTATGGTCATCTTTTATGTTTGTGGATATTCATGGTTATCATAGTAGCAATATTTGAGATAGTCATCAAAAGTCAGCATTCTCAGAGAGGTTTAGAGTTAGGGATGGATGGATTGATGGATGGATGGATGGATGGATGGATGGATGGATTGTACAACACCATCATAATTATCTAACTGTCACTAAATAAGTAGTATTCTGGAACTCAAAGGTAAAAGTTTCTACCTTGTTTCAATAGAAATACATTCCAAGGATTCATGTTAATAGTATTGCTCCCTTTTTTCTCAAATGACAGAAATTAAGTTAACCTGGAAGGGCATATTTAATCATAAGAGCATGAAGACATGTTTTCTGAACATGAATAGCGAAAGGAATGATGCCTGAACAGTGTGGATATTTTTCATATACACTGTGCTTATTGGACAGTAAGCAATATATACCTTTTCTCTACCTATTACATCTTCACCATTAAGTAATTATACCGCAGGTGAAACTGTGAACTTTGTAATATATTTTAAGTTAAATCACTTATATAAATATGGGTCCCACTAAATTAATTCAAATTAAACTTTTTTTTTTTAACAAGGAACCCACTACAGGGTGACCTTACCCTTGAGGATTTGTATTTTATGGAGAAGGCAATGGATTTCCCACATAAAATGAACCCGAGGTGATTAAAGCTATATGTCAAAAAATAGCATGTTCTAGCTGACATCTAGGACAAATAATTGTAAGTTTGGCATACTAAGGTAAAGCAGAAACCTTAGGATTCTACTCACTCACTGTGCAACATCTGACACAAAGTTTAGATTCTTATCACTTCCATGTACTCACATATAAATTTGCTTAATAAGATTAATAGTAAGCTCCTGTATAAAATCCAGTATTATTCCTTTGAAGTGACTGCTCATCTCCATTTCATCAACTATATCCTGGGATGTATATCAACTATCCTTCCTCAAAACATTGCAGAACCCAGTTAACGAATCTTTTCTGACACCTGAGTTTTGTCTGGTTACAAGATAATTAGCAAATAATCATTTCTGTATTCTACGCATTTTTTTCAATATACGATTACTGCAAATTGTTTCTGAAGAAAAGTGAACTTCGTTTGGCTTAAATATCCATGAGAGAGTGTAAAGTCAATATCTAAAAAAGGAACCTATTAAAAACACATATAAAGGAAAATTGCAGTCAAGCAGCTACACCATCTGGGTCATATGAAAATGAGGAGCAGTGACGAGTGTCTGCATGCTGATGGGGCTGCAGACCCAACCGCCTGTCTCTCCAAGCAGCCATGTGCGCAGATTAATGAAGAGAGGTGACAGAAGAAAACTTCCCGCTGACTTACTGTGGATAAGCTATTTTGTTCCATCATTGCCTCAGCTTTGCTTACAGGACAGGAGATTCATTCTAGCATGTGCTTTCCTACTAATCGTTCTGACTAAATGAACCAAGTCTCTTGGTAAGAGGTGCCAACAACATCTGGTAGCTCTAAATCAGAATCAGTGTGGATAAACACATCCTCATCGCCCAGCTCTCCGTGATGATCACAAATCAGCATGCCTCGGCTGACCCGACACAATATGACCAGAGCTACCACTTTATCAGACTGAAGGCAGATTGTTCATGGCTTTCAATGCTGAGTTCTTTTGTCCTAGATCCAGGTCAGTTTCTAAAGTCAATAGAACCATTTTTATTGTGCTCTGTTTTTTAGGAGGTTGCTTGCATAGTCCTAACCACTAGTTTTCTCAAACACGGCCTGATGATTTTATTTTAAAAGTCACATCTTACACAAAAGATGCCTTAAAATAAAAAGGCATTAAATGTATTTTAGTAAATACATATTCTAAATCTTTAGGGTTCAATGTAGTAAACACACTTAAATACATTTTAAAATGTTTAGTGGAATATTTCTCACCTGCAAACTTCTACATTTATTTGAAAATTAATGGAAAATTTTATTATCCTTGAAGTTCAGAATCAAGTAAAGATTTAAATGCTCAGACATAGAGGAACTGAGAGTTTGGCTCCTTAGTGGAACACATTACTTCATAGTTTAGCAACAACTGCATATTTTGGTAAGGAGAGTGCTTTCCATATAAATTTACAAATTTAAAAAGCAGCACTGTACTAGGAATGGATAAATAATATTTTAAACCCTGTTCTGCTCCTCTAAGCTAGATCTTCAGTAGCAATAGGGTGTCATTAGCTTGGTAATCAATGTAACCTAACTCCAATGAGCCTCTCTTATAATAATCTCTACTATTTATTCAGATAGGCTGCTTCATTACTGTCAGATTCTGCTACTTAATAATTCCTGAATCTACTAAGGCAACTTTGTACAGATTACAAAAAGATACATGAATTACAAAATCTCACACTTTCCTCCAGGATAAATTATATCAATGCCAGCACATAGTTTTGGACAATTTAAGGCCAAGCAAGAAGCCCACCTCCTCTTGACTGCCAAGCCTCTGTATGGGCATACACTGAAAAGAGCAGGAAAGGAGGCGCTCTGGTATGTGGACACCATTTGTAGGGATCCAAGGTAAGAGGAGACTCAGAGGCTTACATGTATCATCTAAAACTTTAAAATAATACACATGTGTAGCCCACAAACTAAAAGTGAAGGGCTGGAGTAAGGTAATCCATGCCAATGGAACACAAAGACAAGCAGGAGTAGCAAATATGATATCAGATAAACTAGACTTCAAGGCTAAGCTTATCTGAAGAGACAAAGAAGGTCATTTTTTACTAGTAAAAGGAACAATCCAGCATGAGGAAATAACAAGTGTCAGCATTTGTGCCCCAAACATAGGTGCAGCCACTTTCATAAAACAAACTCTTCATGATATAAAATCACACATAGATCCAAATACAATAATACTAGGAGACTTCAAAACTCCTCTCACATCACAGACCGATCTTCTAAACAAAAGGTCAGTAAAGATGCCTCAGTCCTAAAGCATACCATAAAACAAATGGACCTATTAGACACATACAGAATATTTCACCCAACTACAGCTGAATTCACATTTTTCTCTGCAGCCCATGGAACCTTCTCCAAAATAACCATAAAGATGTTTAAGTTCTTTTCTCCTACCTTTGCCAAAGGACTCGCATGAAGAAATGAAGGTTCACTGATGGAATGAGCCTGTAAAATAAAGGAGACAATTGATCATAGGTTAGTATCAATCACAAAGAATATTGAGATTCAAACTATTTAATATCTTTCATTGTGAGGCGCAGGTACTAGAGATTGAACCCAGAGGCAGTCTACCTCTGAGCTAGACCCAGACCTATTTTTTATTTATTTACTTTTTTTAATTTTTGAAACAGGGTCTTACTAAGTTGCTGAGACTGACCTCAAACCTGAGATTCTCCTACCCCAGCCTCCCAAGTACTACGATTACAGGCCTATTTTTATTTTATCACCCAAGAAGATAGGTGGTAAGTAATATTATTCCTATTATCATGATCCTAAAATTATCAAAATTTTCTAATGCTTAACATCACACTTCTTCTGTTTTACTTCATTCCCACATGTAAGCAAGAATTATGTTAAAGTCGATGCACATATTACGAAAAATATTTTTGTAATTATATATGTATATGTAATATATATATGTGTGTGTGTGTATACCCACAGATAATAGATATTATATAAGCATTTAAAATTTGCATTGTTCTGAATGTTAGTCTACCACTATGATAATGAAAGGTTTAATGAAGATTTGCATTATTGCAGTTTAATACTGCTACACAATTGATCAGTACATCCATTCACCCATCTATTTATTTAGTGAAACAGCATTTAACATCAATTGTGCTCCAGATACTGGTGTGTTTCCTCATAATAAGGACTCAACTTTGAAAAGAGTTCAGTTTTGTTGCTACAACAACAAAAAAAGGCTTCTGACTGGGTAATTTATAAACAATTTCAATTCTCATAGTTCTAGAAGCTGGAAAGTTCAACATCAAGGCAATGGCAGATTTAGCATTTGTCGAAAGCACTGTAGTACAAAGGTCATGCCTTGCTGCTGTATCCTCATACAGCAGAGGGTTGGGAGGTGAACTTGTTACCTCTGAGTCTTGTATATGGTTATTAATCCCCTTCATGAGGGCAAAGCCCTCAGGTCTAATCAATTCCCCAAGTCCTCAACTCTTAATACCATCACCTTGAAGATTATATTCCTAACATGGATTCTGGAGGGACATATATATCCAAGCCAAAGTAACATAGGAAAAACTTATAACTATAAGGATACATTTATGATGCAACAACAAATATACTGATATATATATATTCGGGGTATTAGAAAGTCAGGGCAAGGGTCTACCTAATTCAGTATATAGTTAGATACACTGTAAAAAGATTTCCATACTAAAATAAACTCTTAACTGGGGTATTTTTGTCTCCCTACCTTCCTTCTTTTCTTCCTTTTATAAACTAAAATAAATTGTTCCTAACTCTGTAGTGATGTGTGAAATCATTGCATAATAAGCTAGAGTGTTCACAGCCTATTACACTGAAGTGAAATTTAACTAATTGGGTTAATCTGCATGCCCCCTGCCTTGGGAGTTGCTCAGACTCAGAGTGGTCCCAATTTAAAGGAAATTTCACATGTAAATTGTGGATACTGTGTAAACCACAAAAGTTGCCATCCAGGGTAGCATTTCCCTGCAAATGGGCACAGGATGAAACACTCTGTGGGATTGTATTAGTTTAATTGCTTCCAGTTAAATCAAAGGTTATATCACATTTTTAACAATTTATAAAAAGTTTAGAACTAACAGTTCAGATTATCTCTAACATGTACTAATACAAGATTAAGTGATTGCATCAGAATTGATCAATTTGTCAAAGTCAAATAGTCATTTGCAACTATAGCTAGAACTCAAATTTAGTCTCCTGCCTTCTAATATTGTGCCTTGAAAGTAATTTCTAGAATGAAAACTCCTTTTCCATGACAAATGTATTGATAGGATAGTGGATATTTTCAGAAATCCATAGAAACAATTGCTTTCAAGTTTACTGATTTTTCTCAACTAATCTCTTAACTATCTTATATATACTCTGATGTGAAACTTTGAGTTTCTTTTCTCATAATTACACTTGGTGGTACATATCTCTTTCTTTTTCAGTGTCTTTTTAAAAATCAAAACACAGTATTGTTTTCACTATCTGAAGTAGATTTTAAAAACAGCAATCTAGGGAGAACATAAGATCTATAATGGTACATTTATATTACTTAGACTGGTTTATAATGAATACAATTTAGAAAAGGTTCTCTGGTGATGGAAAAAGCATCATGATTTCAATTGGATCTGGTCAATTAAACAAAAAATGTAGAGCCATGCACAGGAAAATATGATAGCTCCTTCTTCATATGCTGGTCTCATTCTTAACACATATTCACAGCAATGTGCAACAGCCAACCATAGTAGATTGATTGGATATTATTATTACTTACAGTAAAAGTTTTCTATTTGTAAGAATCAGTGTCAGTGTTTCTAGTAGACCTCTTAGGTTTATTTGAGATATATTAGTTTAGTGCTAGTTTCCAATATAAAAGCAAAATAGGTTTTAGAAAGGAGAAAAATGAAAAAAACATTACTTTTCTTACAAAATATATAAAATTCTGAATCAATTAGATATTTTACATAAATACATAAAATTTAATGATGCAAAGATTTTCCTGCTTGGTATATACAAAATTATACAATAGCAGTATTATATTAGATTAAAATTTATTTCTTATACAAATCTTCTATTAACTTTTATGTTGCCAATGTAACCTTTAAGTAAATTTTACAGTAAAATTATTGAAAAAATAAATATTAAATAATTTATATAACTTTGATTTTAATATTTTAACTAATGATATGTACTAAATAATAACATACTACTTTTTAATCAAATCATAATATTCTGTGGATTACTTTCTTAAGGATTTATGTGAAAAAGATCAGATGCACTCCTTATTATTTTGGTAACAAATACTAGTATATTGTGGTTCTATTGCTTGGACAATTTTAATGGTATTGAACTAAGAATAGTACTATTATTGAGAGCTTCCTGTATGCTGCTAAGTGTAGTGCTGATGTTTTCTCAGGTTATTTTCATAGTGCTGGTAATATTTTGAAATAAATGAAGATAGTGATTAGTTTAATTAAATAATTAAATAACTTGAGGCCAAATAACTCATCTACTGGTCCCACAGAGTGGTAAAGATGGGATTTGTAAAGAATCTGGTTAAATCCAGTGCTATATCTTTACTCTAAAATCTGTCCATATTATGCCTGACTTTTATTATAAAGGTCACTTCCTATTTACTTCCTTTACTATGTTGCAATGTACATTGATCTTTTAAAAAGTTACTTTGACAAACATATATGAAGTTGTCACATTGTGAATGGAAGAGTTGTGCCAAAACAAATTAGTAACTCGGAATGTCTGAGAGGTACACTTTAAATATATTTCTGTTTTCAGTTTTCAATTGTGTTTATTAGCTGAGCATGGTGGTACATGCCTGAAATACCAGCACTTGGGAGGCTGAGACAGTAGCCTTATAGGTTCAAGACCAGGCTCAGCAAAACAACAAACAAACAAACAAAAATTTAAAAAGAAGTTGAGGATGTAGCTCAAAGGAAGAATGACCCTGGGTTCAATCAGCAGTACCAAAAAAAATGTATGTATATTAAATGTAAGCATTGAATTTGAATATACAATCATTGAGCTTCGGTATTTCTGGGATGCTTTAGTTTTACAGGGACCTTGTGTCTGTAATTCATGAAGATTGTCACTAGGTGGAAATATTGCAATTATTGTGATGGATAATTTTCAAATTCACTTAAATGAATATTGAAGAAAAAAAAGCCCTCACATATTAAAACACTTATTGTAAAATGTAACAGCATATTTCATATGCAAACATATTATTCCCACTATTTTATATACTTATATCCAATTTTGAAAACATGAAACAGCATATAATATTTATCATTGCACTAAGTGAATTGAATGTATACTCTTTTAAAAATTTTCATCAGTAAATATAAGAGATAGGTACTGATGTCATCAAATAACACTTATGGGATCTACTGTAAGCAACAGAAAGAACAGTAACTCTATAATTCTAATCCAAACCCTGATGTAAATCTGTTCTTTCTGCAGTACATGCAATTTTTTAAAACATTTCCTACAGCAAATATAAAGATGCTATTTGGTACTAAATTAAAATTTATTTTCTATCCTCTATTACATAGTGAATTTTTATAAAAAAAAATTGTAAGCATTCCTTTGACAATAAAGTACCTAAAATCTATAGTTTCATGAATATTGAAATATTTTTTCTAGGACACATTTCTTGAAAAATTCAAAGATATGGATAAAAATCAGTTCAATATTTAAAATTTTTCCTTTAGTCAGTTACAACGCTAGATCTTAAAATTATGTAACACTTTTCATAAATCTTTATATGTAATAGATAGTTTCATCCTTTATGTGAGACATTATTGTCTGCAATGACTCCTAAAACAAATTTCAGGTAAGTGAATACTCCCAATGATTATGAAATTATTTGTGTTTTTAAACTCATAGTTTACATGAATATGCATATATGCTATTGAATTACCAAGGAGAGGAGTAGTTAAAAGAAGAAAAATCGTATCACAATTATAGGACGGTATGTATGTAGTTTTCATTGAGAATCTCACATTTGAAGAGAAGTATAAAGGATGAGGTTATTTGATAAAATGATGTACAATACATTTTTTACCAACTGCCATAAAAATCCAGGAAGACATGTAAAAAGACCTAAATAGAGACATGTACCATATCATGATTTGGAAATCTCTATATTGTTAACATGTTACTTTTTCACAGTTTGTTCATTAGATTCAATGCAATTCTGATAAAAATCTCAGAAGGGATTTTTTTTTTTTTTTTTACAGAAAGTTATTAGTTTGTTCTGAACTGGAAAAAAATAATCTAGAAAAGTTACAATCTAAAAAGAACAAATTTTTAGGTATAATTTTTAATTACAATATTTTCTTCAAAATTATAGTTCAGATTGAATGACATTCACATAAAGATAAATAAGTGAAATATTTGCTCAAGAAGTCAAGACACAACAGTCACTACCTATGCAAATTAGTGAAAAAAAATATAATTTCGTAAAGACTTAAAGATTCTACTTATCCCATGATTTAGTAAATGAAATGAAAAGATAAGGCAGAGAGTAACAGAATATATTCTTAATGCGTATTTGTCAAAAAAAAAAAATAAAGATTTCCCCAGAATGTGTAAGAACTAAGTGATATTAAAAAAACAAAACAAAACAAAAACTGACTTGAAGTCAATTACATTTTCTGTCAACAGGGACAAGAAATAGAACACAGGTCATTAGTTAAAAGGAAAATATAAATTAATGCCACAATGTAATAACAATGGAACCCCCAGAACTCTTGCAGATTCATGGTTGGAGTGTTGCATGAACTCTTGCAGATTCATGGTTGGAGTGTTCCATGCTGGAGAACTGAAAGTTACTTCCAATGTAAAACTTACACCTTGTTGATGACTCAGCACTCTACTTCTAGTTATTTATCCAAGATCAAGGACTGTTTATATCCACAGAAAGAATTTTTAAACATAGCAGTTTATTCACAAAGATGATGATCTGTGGAAATGACCAAATATTTATGAATTAAATTATAGATTAAAAACACTATATTGTTGTAATCGTATGACCTTGGTTGAGATATGAATAGGCCAGACATAGAACAAGAAAGAGAAATTAAATTAGAAAGAATCGCACAATTTGTTATACTTCACAGTTCCCTGGAAAAGACAAGTGTACCATGCAAAGCCACTAAGGGGAAGTGAAAGGGTCAGTCAGGAGGCAAAGAAAGAGAGGAGAACTGTGGGTGAGAGACTTTATCTTGGTTTTTAGGGGAAGAAACAGGCAAGGCAGAGAGGTAAGCAGTCTCAGGACTGGCTATTTTGAACAATTTAAGTGGACTGTGGGATCTGGGGTTTCTGGTACTTGACACAAGGGGGATAAGGGTCACCATATAGTGGCCTGGAGTAAGGGAGGTGGGTGGGATTGGAGACCTACTCAGCTGCACAAGAAGGAGAACTGTCGTCAACCTCAGGGCCCCAGAGCCAGGACAAGACAGAATTTATAAAACTGTAAGTATATTCCATAATGGATTTTTTTTTCTTAGCATTAAAATTAAATAGACTAGTGATATGTAAAACAGTATGATTGAATCTCAAAATCATGCTGAGCAAAAGAAGCCAGGCATAACACAGTATATAATACATGAGCTCTTTCTGTGATGTTGTAGGGTAAGATAATGATCTATAATGATAGAAATAAAAACAAAGATGAGCATCCAGGAGGACAAGTTTTAATCTCTAGCCATACTCCTAAGAAAAGAAAACTAGCTTCACAAAATCTTTAATTATAATGTAAATGGCTTCTTTCCTTTAGCTCTTTCTTTTGTTGCTTGGACCACTCAACTTTTCTATAATACACAAAAATCTCAATCTTATGATATGCATAACTTACCAATTCATAGATATTATAATTGTGTTCCTAGTGTTTTCTAATGCTACACATTGAATAAATTGCAATACACAATACCGTTTCCATACTAAAGAGATTTCAAAATGTAGAATATATTAGTAAGAAAAGGAAGAGAAAATCCATCTAGTCAAAATTCCAGACTTCAGAATTTTAAATCAATAATATATAATCATAATATCTATGAACTAGAAAATTTTAGAACAGATAATGAAATCAGTAACAATACAACATTGTCTTAAGGAGTAAACTGCAAGAATCCCAATACATAGTTTAGAATTGTGACAGCTAAAGAATAGCAGCAAGCTCTTTCTACATAAAAAAATTACAAAAGTGAATGTTGAAATCACCCATAAATGGGGTGAATGAATGTAAATGTTTGTGCTAGGTGACTATATAAAAAAGCAAACTGAAGAGGATTGCAAATCACAGGATGACTGTAACAGTGATTTAAATGGGGCAATGTTTCTCTTACGGCATTGGCTTCTGTGTGCACTTTGCAGGCCAAACTTTTGTATATTATAAATACAGAGAAACCTATTCAGTGACTGATACCTAGTAGATATTCGATGGAATTGCTGAGAGAGTAAAAAATAAGAGAGCAAAATGAAAAACGAGAGGCAGGAAAGAGAAAAAGAGCAAAAGAGGGAGGGAGGGAAAAAAAAAGAAGGAATATATAGCATCCACTGTTGAGAATAATAATTTCAAATTGGATCTAATCAGAGTGAAAGAGGAAATATTCATTAATTAAATGATATACACTAATGTGGACACATACACACACAGTATATGTATATACATGACTTGAGAATAAACAGGAATAAAATTATGTTAGTGAAAAAGCTTGCATATTTGAAATCAGCCACCTGTATCTTGTACTCATTTATGAGTTTGGGGAGAAAATGAAAATTTTTCAGAAAGTTGAAAAACACCTGATCGAAAAGAATGATCCTTTCTAACAGTCTCTATATCACTTTGTCTTCCTTTTCATGCATGGTAAAGAGAAAATGCTTCATGCTTTATAACAAAATCAGACCTCTGTATGGGAAAAGGGGAGATGAGGAGGGAGCTGGGGTGAGAGGGCACCAAGTACTGTGTGCATGTATGGCACTGTCAACATCATTTACATTATGATGTGAGACTATAATCACCAACAAGACTATACAAAAATTTTTTTAATGTATATTAATTCACTGATATCTATTATTATTTTGTAGCAGATATTTCTAGTTTCTTAGCAAATACTTATATTTAACTTTTGAGTTGTTACAGAGAATTGCAGCCCAGCCAGAGGATTGAAATAAAAAATTTAAACTTCTGTGAAGTAAGAATTATAATAGAGGTATTTTTGTATCTACCTTGCATACAGGTATAATCATGCGATAAGTGCTGACATTCAGAACATGGAAGAAAAGATCAACAACTCTCCCAAGCCTGGCCTATAACATATCTAGGCCATTCCTTTTAACTTCTCATTTATTTGGATGACTATTAATATTCAGAGAGTTCCTGAATGGGGATTCATAGAATCCCCCAAAGCCTCTATCCCGTACTTATTTTCCTCTAAGACCACCAACTTAGCCTTATGTGAATGAAAAACATAACTTCTATTTTCTTAAGCCAAGGAATGTTCAAAGCTTATGTACTACAGTGGTTAGTATTAGCTTAACTATGTTGTGTTCATTGTAAGATTTTATATAGTCGAGAAACTTATGCAAATCTTTCAAGGAATTGATTACCTGCATTTAATTATTTTCTCTTATTTGCCTTTATCCAACTGTTGTTATAAATGTGACAACCGTGTTCATGAACAAGAATGAGGAAGAGTAAATTTTGGTGGATAATTTCCAAGATTATCATAAGAAGTAAGACACGATCCTAGGAAATGTGACAGTGCTTACATCCAGTCATTTGTGAATTTTCCATCATGGTTCAGACACTGTTTTAGTATCTGTCCCTTGTATTAATTATGTGTGAGAGTGAGGCAGACAATATAGAAGTGAACAAAAAAATAAGAAAATCAGATAATGATATATAATATGTCATACATTTTGCATTGCATTCTCTCTTCTCTGAAATTAGACTGTGTATCATAAAAGAAGCTGTCTTTAAATCTCTATTGCTCTGGCAGCAATTATAATTTGGTTGTCATATTTCACACTCATAGGATTTGGCAATAGTTGCTTGTATTATTATGATTTCATTGAGCCATGTACATTGCTAGTATTGCATACATAAAATATAAATTTCGCTTCAATGTCTAAAAATGGGAAAAGAAGTATTATATGTGAAAAACCTGTATCTAACCAATTCTAAGCAAATTATTTCAAAAATAAAATATTTAAGCAATGTGATAGCATTGCAATAGTGATATTTTTCTTTCTCCATGTTTCATAAAACAACAGGGCATTTTACAATCATTGACATCCTAAGATCAATGAAATACATCATACCAGGAGAAAAGTAAATTAAGAATGACTGTTCTTTTGACTGGAGGCAACAGAGAAAATCTCTATGAGGAGACAACATTTTTCCGAAGATCCAAATTTAAAAACAAAAAAGGTTAGTTTTGCAAAAACTGAATGAGAGAGCACTTACAGATATGTATAAATGTGCAAAATATTTATATTGGAGGAAATATTGTCATAGTTGAGAAACAAAAGAGTTTAAAAATATGGAGTATAATGTTAGTATTATATAAATTCTGGCAACTATATTCATGGGCTGAGGTCTGAGAAACAGGCAGAGGCCCATATCAAGTAAAACTCTAAAGTATATGCTGAAGAATTTGAATGTTCTACATTATGTGGAAAAAAAAAAAACTTAAAAAGTTTTTAAAAATCCAAACATCATAACTAGGGGTGCCATTTTCAGGATTTACTTCAATTGAGAAACTTCAGTTTTTCCTTTTCACAAAAACGTTGCATTGAAGGAGAAGTAAATGAATAACATAAGAAGACAATTTTTTTAATCATCCCTCCTAAGTAAAATTAGTTTCCATATTCTGCTTCCATTCATATCCAGTAGTAGTTTATTTTGTGTGCTCAATGCAAATAATTTTTTGATAAGGTACTTTAAAAACATTATTGTAAAACAAATGGAACTGAATTTAATATCATGATTGGTGTTATTTCACAGATAAGAAATTACAGGTAGTTACCTAGAAAGAGAAATATAAAGATCTGCTAACAGGTGTTCAAAACATTTTCCTCTTTGGATATAATATTTCAGGTGGTTTTATTTTGTTAATGTTAAGCTTCAGCTACACTTTCATCGACTTTGTAAAATATTTTATTGGTGCATTATAGTCTTATATCATCATGTCATTCATAGTGATGGTGACATGCATGCACAGAGTACTTGGCGGACTTTCTCCAGCTCTCTTCACTCCTCCCTTCCCTCATACAGGATATTGTGATTGACATTGGTATTCTCACATATGTACACAATGTCTATGGAAGTGTTTCCTTCATTCATTCTCCCTCTCCCCCGTTATTCCTTCCCCTAGACCACCTCCCGGACTCCACTGGAGTTTCTCTTCCATATCTGAAGTCAATATGGTATACTGGTTACTCCCTAGCTTCTGCATATGAGAGAAAACATATGACCCTTCACTATACCCTTTATTTGTTGTACATTGCTTTCTTTGGCAATGAAAAATACAATTAGCTCCACCTCTTCCAAAAAAGACAAAACAAAAATAAGGTTCTCATTGAACCTTATTTAACTATATTTAACCTATATTTAACTATACAGGCTGCTTTAGAGACTGATCAGGGGTTTATAATCTTGGGAGGAAATGGTTTGGCAAAGGTTGAACCTGAGAAAGATGTGGTCCAGGGAAGTGCTTACTAGCACCTGTGAAACAGTTGAATGAAGTGTATCCCTTTACACATGTTTTCTTAATTGCCAGGCATGGTAAATGAAGCTTTCTGCAAAGACTTTAAAAGGAAAACAGCACTAAGATAACATCAGACTGTAATAAAAAAAATGTAAACTTCTATTAATATGAAGTATATGAAATAAAAATCATAATAGAATGATGCAATATAAATTGTAAAGCACTTTGGAAATAATTGGCTATTTCATCCAGTTTACAAACACACACACACACACACAAAGAAAAGAAAACTTTATTTCTGTAGAAAGAGAACTAAGAAAGTTTATCCTTATTGTTGATCATTACAGATATAGAAACAATGTAAATATCCGTCAGGAGGAGAATTAAAAAGAAAGTTGTAAATTATGAAATAAATATTATACCTCAAATAAAAAATTGAAATTCATGAGACAATATGTATAAATTTTTTTTCGGTACTGGGGATTGAACTCAGGGGCATTCTACCTCCGAGCTATACCCCCAGCCCTATTTTTTATTCTTTATTTTGAAACAGAGTCTCACTAAGTTGCAGAGTGCCTCACTAGGCCTCAAACCCGGATCCTCCAGTCTCAGCCTCCCAAATGCTGGAATTACAAGCGTGTGCCACCACGCCCGATTCAACATGTATAAATTTAAAGGAAGAGCCAGGCGTGGTGGTGCACACTTGAAATCTCAGTACTTGGGAGACTGAGATAGGAGGATTGCAGGTTGGAGGACAGCCTCAGCAAATAGTGAGACTCATCAACTGAGAAAGTCCCTGTTTCCAAATAAGAAATAAAAATTTGGGCTGGGGGTATAGCTTGAAGGTAGAATGCCTCTGAGTTCATCTCCAGTACCACACACACAAAAAGAAATACTGAGTAACAGAAACAAATTATACTCCAACATACTTATAATTAGCTATATAATTTTTTTTTAAGTACTGGGGATTGAACTCAGGGCATTCTACCTCCAAGCTATACCCCAAGTCCTATTTTTTATTATTTTGAAACAGGGTCTCACTAAGTTGTGGAGGGCCTCACTAGGTAGCTGAGGCTGACTGCGAACCCGGATCCTCCGGTCTCAGCCTCCCAAATGCTGGGATTACAAACATGCGCCACCACACTCGGCAGCTATATAATTTTAAAATGTCTGAAACAACAAGTAGTTAAATAGATGGCTAGATAGGATGATAAGATATTTAGCAAAATATAAGCATCTCCTAGTACACAGTAGTATAAATGTGTCTATATTATTTTTCTTAAACTAAATTATATGTTCAGAAATGTTCAATATATTAGTACTATTATATTTGTCTCAAATGTTTACAATAATATAAAATTTACTTCAGTAGAAAATAATGCATGATAATACATGCAATGTTATAATCTATTCATAATTAATATTCAATGTTTTAATACTGCTTAGTAGTGTTCTGTCATGCAGCTGGAATTAACTTGATTTGCTGAATTTTTAAAGTTTCCTTCTTATATTTAATTTGGTATAAAGACAAATACCAGTCAGAATTTTCATTTTTAACCTTCATCCAATAAAACTATCTTCAGCATAGTTGTTGACTAATACTATGAATACATATATAACAAACAATTTATGTATGTAACTAATATACTAGTATCTAATATGTACTGAGTATTTAAGTCTATAATCTGATTAAAGATTTTATTTTGCAGTACAATTTACATGCATAGAAAAATACATACATAAACAATTTTTTTCTTTGTTCATCCTAAATTTCAGCTTCTTGTACAGAGATAACAATTATGCATTGTTGACTTGAGTTTTTTTGTGTGTAGCCTAATCTGATACTGAAAGCAGTACTATTGTCCTATGAACCAGAGACTCAAACACTGAGAGTGTGCATATATGTGTGTGTGTCTGGGTGTGCATACATGGACATTCATCACATGCTTATATGTGAACATGGCATACACAATCCTGTGGTGGAAAGAAAATCTAGCATCCTGAATGAAGTAAGGAATCCTCCAGATCAGTTAGTTTTCAGAATTCTACCTTTTATCTGTATGAGACTATGAGCCCTGCTCACATGTGGGTGAAATCGGAATCTAAATGAGATTTAAATTTAGCTTCCCCATGCTCAGTGCAGAAATCCTAACCCTGAAATGGTAGTTCCAGGTTTATAAACTTTTGAGCTACTTATCTTTTGGATAGACTGAATAGCATAGCAAGGTGAGAACTTCCTGACATCTGCTCTGAGTGGGCCCCCTCCCTAGATGTTAAATCACAAAATCAACTGCACATAAATTTTCCTAGAACATAATATAATCCGCAGATGAGCTTGCTACACAGTATCTTAAGATAGCATTGAAATGACATGCTATAATCTTAATTGAAGACAACTTTTTTTACCACATATGTATTTTCTCAAAGTATAGAACAAGCAATAGCTATCATAAGTAAAAGAAGAAACATTCTCATTGATAGACAAATTATATAGAGTAGATTATCCAGACAGGTTAAAGAAAAATATTTCAAAAATTGGTTAATTATTTCATAAGACATAGAGTGTAGCTTGCCAACAGTTGTTAGCAACTGTCAGATTCTACAAGGTCTGAATCTGAGTATTTTTTTAAGTTCTTTTTGTTTGTAAAACATGTAACAGATAACAGTCTAGCCCCTAGTAGACTAAAAAGAACAAAAATAATAATTCCCAAGATCACTTTATCTCCCTAAGAGTTTGGTTAAAGGAAATTGGTTAACAATTTCACACAGAAACTGTACCAGGAAAAAATTAGTAGCATGCAGATGTGTCAATATTTTCTTAAATGTAAGTACTTAGGAGTTTAGGATACCTTCAGACAGATTGCTTGGGACAAACCTAGATTCTAATTTTTATTAGCACCATGATCTTTGACCAATTTATCATTTTTCAATTTCTGAGGGTGACCAGATAGAGGCATAAAGAAAAATAATGTTTTTGTTTTTTTCAATGAAAATTTGTGTGCTAAGAGATAAGAGAAGGATGGATAAGAGAAGGATGAGTAAAAATCTAGTACTAGACTTGATATAGTCTGCTGTCTGGTAGAAGAGAGACAGGCCATGTGGGGAAAAATTAAATAAGACTATTACATAAAGTATAACATATGATATCTAACATAACACCTGCTCACTCAATCAATATACAATATCATCATTATAAAGACAGAAAGTGTTTTATTTTATATAAATATCTAGAAAGAAAATCAAGATATTTAAAAACTCTTATGTAACAACTCTATTTTTCAATAATAATTTACACTCTAACTTTCTTAGAAAAATGTGTATTTATATTTATAGATTTCAGAAAGTATATGGGTATAGATCCTTATTCATTTTTTGATACTATAATTTATTTTAAAATAGGTAATTTTTTACCTCCATAAATTATAAATTACAAATTAATGTCCCTCAAATAAAAGAGGATTCATTATGCCATAAAAATCTGTTGCTATAAAAGCTTAAGGAAGTAAAGCTTTCTTTGTTCTATAAGAAAATTAATCTTCTATGCCCCCTTAATGTTTATCATATATTTCAGGAGAAGATTATATGAGTAAAAATAATATTTTAATATAACAAAATATAGCAAGTACTATTTTATAAGAAAAATAAACTATGACCAAAATAAAATTTCTCTTTCCATATATATTTCCATATATAGAAATCTTTCTCTCTCTTTTTTTTTTTTTTTTTGCAGTACTGGGGATTGAAACCAGGGGCATTCTACCTCCCCAGTCCTATTTTTTATTCTTTATTTTGAAACAGGGTCTCACCAAGTTGCGGAGGGCCTCGCTAAGTAGCTGAGGCTGGCTGCGAACCCGGATCCTCCTCTTTCAGCCTCCTAAGTACTGGGATTATAAGAGTGCATCACTACGCCCGGCTCTCTCTTGATTATATATATATATATATATATATATATATATATATATATACAATCATATATGATTTAATATGATTGCATATTAAAGATATAATTATAATAAAGAGTTAAGAAAATAATGAGAAGAAAACTCCTTAAACATGTATATTATACATTCAGGAAAGATGTTAACAATCAAGTCTGATACAAAATAATTCAATGCTCAAAGGCAGAGTAAAAGAGTAGAAGGATGTTTCTTGTTCATTGTAGCATAAAATATTGTAACTTAACTATGATTTAAAACACAAATTTTCCTGAGCAAAACAGATAGAAGCAACAAATAATTATGTTTAATCACTTCATGCTATTGGGTTTGCAACTACATATACAATCCACAAAGGTAGCATATTCAGTAATTATAAAGCAAGATAATCTTTCTTGAAAAATTTAATTTTGGCCAAATGATGCACTGCTCATGTATACATATTTATTAAAGAAATATGCCCATATCTGTAGTGTATTGATTTAAATAATGCATGCAATCAATAAACAAAAACCATAAAACATTACATAACTAATAGATATTTTATCAATTTAAAATTTGTAATTGCAAACTTTTTTACTGAAAGACAGTGAATTCATAGCAAAGAAAGAAGATTGGGAGCCGGGCGTGGTGGCGCACGCTTGTAATCCCAGCATTCGGGAGGCTGAGACAGGAGGATCCGGGTTCAAGGCCAGCCTCAGCTACCTAGTGAGGCACTCCGCAACTTAGTGAGACTCGGTTTCAAAATAAAGAATAAAAAATAGGGCTGGGGGTATAGCTCGAAGGTAGAATGCCCCTGAGTTCATCCCCCAGTATCGCAAAAAAAAAGATTGGAAAATTCTTGGTATGTTTAATGGTGAATAGTCATTTAACTATTATTAGTACCTATATATGTTAAAATGTAATTTGGTGGGAGTTTTAGTATTTTTTTTCTTTATTCCCCTTTGCAAGTTTTTAAATTTTGAGACAGTAACACACATTTCTTATGTGCCTGCCTCTGCACTTTAGACTTTTATACATAACTTATTTAATACTTTTACTCTTTTTATGAATTATGTACTAGAAGGACTCGAGTTAAAAGATAATGAACCCCATAAAAAAGAGATTAAGATAACTTGGGTAAGGTCAAGCAGCTAGGAGGGAGTGTTGTTTAAATTGAAAACAGACTTCTGATCTTAACTTTTCCTGTGTAACCTCCATAACTTGCTAACATCTACTCCTTTGAGTCATTATTTTTGTGCACAAGATTAATGTTAAATGACATTTTATGATTTCCATATCAATACAAGCAGAGTTGAAGTATCAACTAAAAGTCATAATGCTATAGTTGTGGCAATATTATTAAAGTTGAAAATATCTGTTATGATTTATTTTCATCTAGTACACAAGCTTTAAATTGCTGTATAAGTTTTTCTCCTGCAGAATCTTGATTTTTTTCTTATTCTAGGCTTCAGAGTGCTTCACTAGGTAAAGTCATTTCCTCTTTTAGATCAAGAGGATTGGTGAGCTGACCAACTCATTGGTCACAAGTGCTGGGGATGATAATTTATGACAATGTCTGTGTTAGTAATAAAAGAATAAGACGTTTCCTGCTCTTGAGAATCTCAGTCTGCTCAAGATAAGGATTAAATGAATAATAACAATTCAATGTAAAACATATTAAGGATGTGTTGATAACAAGAAGAAAATTTAACTAAGATTAGTAGAGTGAAGAATCCACACATCCTGAAGTGTGAATTGAACTGGAACAAATCAGTCACCAAAAGTCTAGGTCCATGTTTCCAAATACATTAGGGGTATTGGATAGGGGTATTCTTCATGCACCTCAAGTTGGACAAATATAAATGTGAGTTCACATTTTGCCACTCGTCAGTTTTATGTTTCTTTCTTTGTTTTTCCTATAAGAAACTGTCAACTAATAATAACGTTCCAGGTAGGTATTAGCAGTATACAAACTCAGTAGCTAATCCTATATTTCCATTCAGATTTCAAATCATTCAAGGTGATCAAATAGAGGAATCCGACTATTTTTTTCTACGTATAGCATAAATCACATAGAAAAAAGTACATTTTTACAAATATTTAGGTTGATGGTTGATTTGAGTATGTGCCCCAAAGTTCATGTGTTGTGAATTTAATCTCCATTCCAACAGTATTGGGATGTAGGGACTTTAAATTTGACTAGGTCATGATTATGCCCATATAAATGGATTAATGCCGTTATCACAGGAAGCAATTATCTTGGGAATGGGATCCTTATAAAGAATGAGCTCAGCCTTCTTATTTCTATTTCTCTTAGACTTAGTGTCTTGTCCTTCTACCTTCTACCATAAAATAACAGCTAGAAAGACCTCACCAGAGACAGACACCTAAACCTTGGAATCATAGCCCTTCAGAATTGTAGAGAATAAATCTCTTCTTTTTATAAATGAATCATTCTCAGTTATTTTGCTGTAGTAGCACAAAACATATACAGTTGATAGACATTCTAAATTTTTCAATGACTGATAATTATATGATTCTGGTGTACATCTATAATAGTAACTAGTCAGGGATGGTGGTACATGTTTGTAATTTTAGTACTTGAGAGGCTGAGACAAGAGAATAGCAGGTTTGAGACCAGTGCAAGGAAATTTTGTGAGATCCTATTTCAGAATAAAGAATAAAATGGCTGGGAGTGCAGTTCCTGGGTTAAATCCCTATACCTAAATCACTCACTATATATATATATACATACATAAATTAATACATTCATACATATATATAATCAAGCATTTAGTACCGTTGTTATGAGGAAAGACTATGGAGACAAACTAAGGTTTATACTTTACTTATATACTAATTATTATGAGACTATAGGCAAGCAAAGTAAGCCTTCCGTGCTTTGAAGCCCTTTTCTATAAATGAGAATAATAATGTGACATGTCTTGCAGAGTTATTTAAGGATTCAATGAATAAAACAAATAAAGCACTTACAAAATAAAGCACTTAGAAAACTTCCTGGCACAAAGTAAGCATAATCCTTTTAAAAATATATGAAAAGCTCCTGTTAATAGACAGAATTTTAATTATTCTATTTCCATCTTGAACTGAGATTTCTTTTTCAATTATTACATATGCTTTTTTCTTAGTGAATAAATTTTATGCTTAAATAGTGCTCACCTTTTTTCATACTTTTCTGCAACCAAAATTATATATAAATAAAATATCATTTAAAAAAATTTCTACAATTATAAAAAATCTAATGATAATTTTATTCTAAATCAATAATCACAATTCTTAGTATTCTATCATTGATCAAAAATGAATATATAACTTGATAACATATAGATATAAGTAATAAATATTTAACTGGAAGTATATAGTTTAGTTTGCTTATTATATACAAATATGTCTACCTGGATAGATTTTACTTTTTTTTTTTTTTTTTTTTTTTTGCGGTACTGGGGATTGAACTCAGGGGCATTCTACCTTCGAGCTAAATCCCCAGCCCTATTTTTTATTCTTTATTTTTAAAACCGGATCTCACTAAGTTGCAGAGTGCCTCACTAGGTAGCTGAGGCTGGCTGCGAACTCGGATCCTCCAGTCTCAGCCTCCCAAATGCTGGGACTACAAGTGTAGTCCCAGCATTAGATTTTAATTATTGCTAGAAAGAAATGTTTTTTATATTTCTAGTTTGAAATATTGAGAAACATTTACATGAATATATAATGTAAGATTGGAAAAAGAATTATTAACACTTTATTATTTTTAATATATTTTTGTTGATGCATTGTAATTATACATCAAAATGAGGTTCAAAGTGATATAAACACACACACAAATTTTATTTTATTTTATTTTATTTTTTTATTATAATAATTCGTGCTTTGTATTTATATATTTTTGTTAGGTACAAATTGATAAAGACAAATGTGCACACATTTCTCATCTGACCCTATCCCCAATTCCCACCCCGCTCCCTCGCCCTCCCTCCCTCTCAAGTTCAGTTCAGTGAGTGATCTTGATATAATTGACACACAAATTTTATACTCATTCTAAGCTTTATTTTAAAAATTACATGCTGTTACAAAAGTAATTTGCTAAGTATTATTTCATTCTGCTCTTAGCATTATTGAGAATTAAGTATTGGAAATGTCTTACATAAAACATTTTATATTGTTATTAGTGACCAGTCAGGCAGAAATCATTATAGTTGCTCCTTTTTATTGGCAACAAAGGCATGTTTACAAGTTGGGCCATATGTCACAGTATATCCTGATAGGTGAGAGATAGTTATGTCTCCTTTTTTCTGAAACTGGAGAAGAAAAGGAAACCAAAGGTACATTTTCAAATGGACCCACTTCAGAATATAGTACAAATAAATAGATTTGGTATGCCTAGATATTGATTAGCTTAAATTATTTATGAAAATGTTCTGAGTACCTTTGGGGCATGAATTATCCAGTTGGAAGATCACTAATGGGTGTACTACTGTTAGAAATAGTGGTCATTGTTGACATCTTACCACCTTCTATACTTGTCTCATTTTAGTACCCTCAATAAAACTGAAAAGAAGCTTTATTTCATCAACTGCTCAGGGTGTCAGATTCTTTGTTTATTTGTTCCTTTATTTCTTTCCAGCTCTCTCTGCATTCTTTCTGGAAGGTTTGTATCATTTCTATTACTAAAGATCTGAATTGCTCTTCTGGTAATCTCTGCCGTTCATTGTTGTTGAGTTCTGTTACTGTGGGACTGTGCCTGATGAGAGGTGTCTCACTCCCCCCATCTTCCTGGAAGTCACTCTTGGAGATGTCTAATTTTAAACTTAATTAGAGCTAGGTTGATCATAAAAATGATTATACAATGGGAACTTTTTAGTTCAGTTTAAGAAGAAGTGCTATTGATAAGTGCAAAATGACAATTGGCCTAAATTAAATTGATACCAGACAAACTAGGATTTTTGATCACGCTGGTTTAGCAGGCAACATACAGGAATACACCCCAGGTTAGCTCACTTTTCCTGTAATTCCATTGTAATTCTGTGATTGACTTCCTGGTAGACATTGTGTTGGTCAATGTTATTAATATTTACTACATAATTGCTTCTCAATAATTATTTTTGAGTTAATCTACATGAAATTGTAGAGTCATGTATGAAATACAATGTATATGTTGTTTTTATATTCATACACATTGATTAATATTATAGTAATGCTAGCAATGGTTTTGGCGTATAGAATAGCTAGAAGCTCTGAATTTTCTAGTAAAAACAACTCTCAGTTAACTTGGAATAACTTTCTGTGCTTTATTTTTAATGTAAAATTGAATTGAATTATGATATATATACAGAAAAATAACAAAAACCATAAGGGCACTTATGTATCAGTTTTGATAAAACTTAGAGAGTAAATAATCTCATGACTTGTTATGGTTAGATATAAAATGTCCCCTGAAGAGCTCATAAATGGGTTTTTGGAGTTGATGTAATGGAGTCATGAGCACTGTAATCCCAGCAGTGGATAAATCCATTATAATGGATCTACCTGGTTCGCTGACATGTGTATGCCCTGTAATAGCTAATTTCAAAGAAATATGCAATTTCCTGCTACCCACCAAAAGCAAAAAGATCTTTGATATATTCTATTTGCATATTAATGTAGGTAGAAGATAGATGATAGATGACAAGCCGACTGATAGGCACACGTCTTTTAGGAGAGAGAAAGAAAAAGAGAGAGAGAGAGGCAGATTGTAAATCTAAAGGCTCAAAAGCATCATTTCACCAAATAACTTCAATTTAGGCAAATCCCCATGGCTTTCTTTTTAAACGTTTTTTTCCATTAATAATTCTTACCCACCATTGTCTAACCTTAAACTGTGTGTGTGTGCATGTGTGTGTGTGTGTGTGTGTGTGTTACTTGGGATTGAACTCAGGGCCTTCTACCTCTGAGGTATATCCCAGCCATGTTGGGGTGAATCCTCAGCTCAAGAACTCAGGATCTGCAGGGTCCTCGGCTAACGTGACGGAAAAGAACGCGCCAGTCAGAGACATGGACAGAGGTTTATTTGGGGAAAAGGGAAAAAAGGAAGAAATACACATTCAAGAGAGAATGCAGGCCATCTCAAGATGAGGAAGGGCATTTTTGGGAGTTCAGAGCTGTCTTCTTATAGGGGATTTTTGTGAGAGGTGGGCTAGAGGAGGTGTGTGAGGATGATCTCAGTCTCGTAGTCCCATAGGTAGTTTATGGTAGTCAAGTGGTCTGGTCAGCTCTAGGGTGGATGATCTCAGTCTGGTAGTCCCAAGGCACTTCCTGGTGATCTGGTGGTCTGGTGGTCTGATCAACCTTAGGGTTCTTAGGTTGATGGGGGTCCTCATTAGCTAATTGACAAATAAGCTGGAGAGTGTCCTAAGTTATTGTACCTGTCTTGTTATCAATGCACAGAGCAATTATAGTTTCTTTTAGTTAACTCCAAGATGCAGATTTCCCAGGAATTTGGGAGAGTCAGACCTGGGAAAGAGAACCAGTTTGTGGAGCAGAGGCTGAAGCACTTCAGTTCCAGGTTTTTTATATTAAAGTTATATTTTACTTTCCCTTCCTGTCTGTCTCCTTTCTACCTACTTATTTCTTCTATCCTACATCAGCCCTATTTATTTTTTTATTTTGAAACAAGATCTCCCTAAGTTACTGTGCATTTTTGGACTCGAACCTGTGATCCTCCTGTCTCAACCTCCCAAGTACTGGGATGACAAGTGTGCACCACTTTGCCCAGCTTCAACTACTCTTTCTAAACATTAGGATTATTACCAGTACCAGTATTTTCATATGTAGAAATGTCATTCCCATTCGATTTTAATTATTATACTACTGTGTGATTCCAGTGAATGAATATTATCACTAAGGATATCTATTGTTATAGTTTATAATACAAGGAGCTGGCAACTTTAACTTATAGTCATAATAACATAATCTTTTTTTATACTTTTATTGGTGCATTGTACTTATGTATCATAATGAGATTCAAATAGTTATAAACATACAATCACACAGCGCTTGGTACGGTTCTCTCTGCATCCCAATTTAGATTGGTAGTAGTACTTCTATATTTGGAAATAGCATCGTTTAAACTGTTTCCTTAATCAGTTCTCCTTTATACCCTCTCTATCTCACTCCCCTATCCTCTTCTATTATTCTACTGGTCTTTCTCATTAATCTGAAGTCCTCTTTTCTTTTCCATTTTCTTTCTATCTCTCACATATGAGAGAAAATATTTTTTTTTTTTGATACTAGAGATTAAACTCAGGAGCATTCTACTTCCAAGCTATACCCTCCTCCCCAGACCAGCTTATTTTTTATTTGAAAACAGGGTCATACATAGTTGAGGCTGACTCAAACCTGCTATTATCCTATCTCAGCCTTCCAAGTACTGGGATTCTAGCTGACAGAATTATTTTTAAGATATTTGCTTATAGGATTTGAAAAATGAATTATAGCTTCACAAAAACTGTGGGAAAATGAATGGACTGATGAGAAATATTTGAGAAATAACACATTTGAACACATTGATTCATATTTGTATATATTTTCTTTTTAAAAACAACAGATTTTGCTTTTATAGCCAATCATTAACAAATTAAATTCACTCGCATCTGCTTTAACTAAAGAAATAAAACATACCAACTAATGTAACAACTGATTTTCAAAATAATTAAAATATCATTAAAACAAATTGATCAATTAGTATGATTAATATTCAACCAGGGACATGCATTATGAAAGAGTTACCTTTAAAAACCCTTCAAGTATACATAGAAGAATATTTTTCCACAGTAAACATGGATGCTGTTTTCACAAGCAAGATTCATTACCCCAAGAGTCTTACAAACTACTACTATAGAATGATTAAGAATAGATATATTTATATGCAACCTAAGAAATATAAAATAAGTTGAAGGGAGAGTTAATGGCAGTGACATTTCTCACAAGTATTAAAAAAGTGAATTATTTGAATATAAAACAAAATGCTTTCTCAGGTTAATAATCAGAGATATGCACACTAAAAAGAAACAAGGAAAAATGCTGACACAGATCTGGCCTGGGCCAGAAAAGTCTTGAAAGTGAAAGTCACAAATACCCTCAAACATAAATGCTAATGAGAAGTGCTCTGGGCTCAATCTCTTATAGTTGAGTTATTCAATTGTAAATGGCATTTTGACAAAAGCAGCTTTTTTTGCATGGAGTTCTTGCTTAGGGTAGCACAAGGAATAGAAAATAACACAGAAAGCCAAGAGGAAACAAATGAGGGTTGTTTGGAGATTTCAGGTTTTTCTCTCAGAGTAAGAAGGAATTGAAGTTGTTTTTTTTTTTTTTTTTCCTTTGCATATATTGTTTCTTCTTTTCTCCATCTTTCTCTTTTATACATCTTTTTCCCTTCATACTTTTTCCACTCCATGTTTACTTCTTCCTTTCTTTTTTCCTATTCTTCTCCACCTCCCCTTCCTTAATCATTATTTTCACCTTGTAATAATGCTGCACAGTTTATCCATGATCACGTAACAATACAGTTACATTACATTTGAAAACCTTGACGATTGTCATGTTAGTTTCTTTGCATTAAGCAAGCATCTATTATATAAAACTATGGAAGTGATGAAGTAGAATAGAAGGAATAAAAATTTAGGCAGAAAGTAGATAGATTGGGAAGGAAAAATATATAATTGTAAAATCTGGAAAGTTCATAATCTCTATCTCCACTCTATATAGTGTGTCCAGTCTTGGGCAAAAGTCTCAAAGAGCCTACACCCCAAATCTCTAGGCCCCTCTCCCCACCTGAGATGCTTAGTAAGCAAAGGATCAATGAGGAGGACAAAGGTCAGATCTCAGCCAGCCACCACCCTTCATTGCTAAGAAACCTGAGGAAGAGGAGGTCCAGACCTCCACTGTGCACCCCCCCTCCAGGGTTGCTATAAAAGAACTGTAAAGGCTGCAAAAACACTTTTGGTTTGGATGATCTCCCTCACCTGCCATCTCCCTTGAGCCCTCACTTTCCTAAATAAAACTCCCGCCTTTGTCCCTGACTGGTGGGTGTTGAAATTCTTTCCACCATGGAGGCCAAGGATACAGGCTAACCCATGACAGAAGGAAATCACAAATGTGGAGAAATATGAATCCAAATGACTTCAAAGTTCAAGAACTTACAGACTCAAATAATGTCTTATGAATGAGTTTAAAAATAATAAAGTAATAAAGTCGGTAAAGGTGTTAGAAATAACTTTTCACAGCATCAAGAAAAGGCACGTGTTTGAAAATTACTGGGCAAGGCGATTTTACTTTTTTGCAAAAAATGGTGCTCCCAGGTATGCAAAAGAGCACACCAGAGGAAGAACCCGGTGGGTCGGTGGGTCTTATATCCCTAATGCAAAGCCCCTCCTGCACTGAACTCCTATTGGTGGGAGTTACAGCTTCACATTCTTCCTGGTCAGCTACAGGGGAAGTTGGGGAAGGGTCAACACCTACAATCTCTTCCGAGATGCTAATTTTGTGAAGGAATCTAAATCCCTATCTGATTAAAAATGGCTGTTTAAATCAAGCTACTTCTTTGACAGAAAAGATACAATTATATTGTCACAAAAGTAATGGCAAAAGTGTTTGTAGGACCCATTCTAGCAGAATAGTCCAAAATACACACACACACACAAACACACACACACACACACACACACACACACACACACACATTTAGTTCTCTCTGAGAACATTAAGAAAATCTTAGAGAGAAGGCCTTAACTAGGTATTTACAAGTGGACAGGTTGTTCCCATATGAATACAAATAAAAGGAACAATTTGGAATCTTATGACACACTCTTACCAAACTGTGCTCACAAATTAATAGAGGAAGTAATTTTTGGATTTAATATAATTGCAGAGTTCATTTCCAGATTAAGAAATGCAGTTTCCAGACATTCAATCAAATGTCTATTTAAAAAAAAAAAAAAAAAGCTTTGAATACCATGCTAAAGTACTCAGATTTCAGGCTCAGAAAATACAGAGCCAAAAGTTTTGAAAATCATGAGTGCTAGAAAGGATACAACTTCCTTACAGAATTACAAATTAATATATATAAACTCTTTCCTTTCCAGGAGATGAAACAAAATTCCTCTTCTATTGAGAATGGGATGAATTTAGTGACTGGCTTCAGAACAGTATAAGAAAAAACAAACAAACAAACAAAAAATAAAGCAAAACAAAACACTGGCAAATAATAACCTTAAGGAAATGATTAAGACTAATATCACCAGTGTCAGCTCACATTGCTGTCATTTGTCAACGATATGTAAGAATAGTTACGTAACTTTATTTTTGTCATAGTGTTCCTGAAATACATACCCAAGTCTAAACACACAACCAAACCAAAGCATGACAAATTATTTTTTTTTTAAATTGATGGGTGTTCTAAAAAATATCTCACTAGCATTTATTAAATCTACAAACTTCATGAAAATACCTTAAGTATAGAATCTAAGAAATATTGCTGAATAATTTTAATTGCATACAATTTGCATTTATTAATGAATATGGTTTTCTGTGACTATTTTACTCATTTAAACATTTTATATAATCTGAAATGTTACTGAAATCCCCAGATAGAAGTAATGAAAAAGTTGAATTATTGAAGAGGGCAGCAGTGCAGCAGTTTAACAAAGTTGTAATTTTAGCACCATAACCATATCTGACTCACACATTGCTTCTCAAATGTAGAAGCTGTAGAGAAACTGGAATGATAAAAGCAATTTTAAAAAATTAAGAAATGTGGTGTTATTAAGTGGTCCAGTGTCAACAATTGTATGTTGACCAAAAGTTATGCTGTATAACTAAAAACCAGGTTTCGTCACATTAAATCTAAGGAATTATTATCTATTTATATAATGAAATAAATAGAGCTAAAACTATGTGCTTCAATGCAGACTAGTAAATGTGGCCAAAGTTGTTAAGTTTTCTCAGGGTGAATAAAAACACTTGTAACTTCAGAGGTCATTGATTCTTTGGTCAGATATAATTCATGTTTTAATTCATGTATGTTATTTATCGTCAGTGCCAGTATGTGCCAGATATCATTTTGAATTTTTTATACAAAGTAAAAGGACAATGTTATTATTTGGTATAGCTTATATTCTGTACGGAGAAGAAAAGTGTTAAATATGTAATAAAATAAAAATTATTATGAAGAATATAAAAAGCATATTCATTTCCCCACACATTTTATGTACTTGAAAACTAAGCACTTGTTTTTAAATATGTGTAATATATGTGAAATGTATATATACATAAAGCAAGCACTTTTTAAATATATATATATATATATATATATATATATATATATATATATATCTTGAGAGAGTCAATACACTTTATAACACAAGTTATAAAATAGAATATCCAACAATCCAGAAATACCATTAGGATCCTCTCCTAGCCAACACTTTTTTTAATACTACACAGGTAATTATTGACTTTTAAAGCAAATAGTTTTGTTATGGGGTACGGCGTGTTCCCCAAAATCCTTAGGTCCTTGGTATCGTGAAGAAAAGAATTTCAACACATACCAGTCAAAAACATCTGGCAGGATTTATTAAAATTTAGGGGAAAACTGGGAGAAGAGGGGAAGGGAAGGCATGGAGCGGGAAGCGGGAAGGGGGTAAGGCAGGGAGGAGAAAGCACGCCTCGCTCCTCCGTGAGTCGAGGGAAGAAAAAAGAAGAAGAGGAAGTCGGCGTCTTGACTCTGACTTTTAAGGGTTTCGCTCCTCCTCTTCCTCAGATTCAGGTGGGTGAATAGGTGGTCAGATAGGGCCCGGAAGTTGCAGGTGGTGGGCAGGACTTCCGGAGATTGGGGCGTGGAAGTCAAGTGAGGCAGGCTTCCTAAGAAAAAAACTTCCAAGGGGTGGAGTTAGCTTAACTCAAAGAACTTCCAAGGGGTGGAGTTAGTTTAACTCCCCTGATTTTTTAAAAAAACTATATTTTAAAAACTATATTTTAAAAACTATATTTTTCTGGATCCTCCCATTACCATCATCCTACCTAAATTTCCGCTTCCTAGGCTACCTCATCAGTTTGAGACTTTATTTTTTTTTTTAATTTATTTTTTTTGCGTACTGGGGATTGAACTCAGGGGCATTCTACCTCCGAGCTATACCCCCAGCCCTATTTTTTATTCTTTATTTTGAAACCGAGTCTCACTAAGTTGCGGAGTGCCTCACTAGGTAGTTGAGGCTGGCCGTGAACCCGGATCCTCCGGTCTCAGCCTCCCGAATGCTGGGATTACAAGCGTGCGCCACCACGCCCAGCCCAGCTTAGTTTGAGACTTTATAGAAATGAAATTATATTAATAAGCCAGGCACAATAGTGCACTGAGACAGGAGAATGGAAGGTTCCAAGTCAGCCTTGGCAATTTAGTGGGTGTAATTCAGGTAGGGAACTTTGGGTTGCATCTTCAGTACTATAAAAAAAAAAAAAAAAAAAAAAAAAAAAAAAAAAAAAAAAAAAAAAAAAAAAAAAAAAAAAAAAAAAAAAAAAAAAAAAAAAAAAAAAAAAAAAAAGGAAAGTATATGAATAGTATATCCATAGCAGCATCTGTTTTACTTGGTGTTTGTAGGATTCATCCATGTTATGCAAAATAGTTTAATTTTATTAAGATTAAGATCGCCAATATCTTTTCCACTTTACTGCTAATGGACATTTGTACTGTTTCCAGTTTTTAATACAAATTCTGGCATTAAACATATCTTAATATATGTTTTCTGGTGCACTTAGACTTTCATACACTTTAAATTTTTATTTTATACAAATGCATCCATGATGAGGCTTAACTGACAGAAATGCAATCATTTCCAGTGATCTGAATTCTTTTGTGTATATACAAATATTCTATCTAGTATAATTCTGCTTTAATAACTTCTGTGGTGCTGAATTGCTTTAGATTAATTCTAATTCTTTCACTTTTGTAGCCCAAAAATGTCTTTCTTTTATCTTTGTTTTTAAGGATATATTGTCTCGGTACTTAACCATAATTTCACAAGATTACTTTTTCCTCAGTAATTTAAAGATGTTGTTTCATTGTCTTTTGGCTTGTATTGTTTCTGAATGAACAACTGCCTGTCATCCTTATCTTAGTGTGTCTTTGGGTGTCTCCTTCCAACCTTTTTGGTTTCTCATAATATTAGCTTTAGGTACTTTGATTATTAACAAATTTGATGTAATTTTCTTCATTTTTTTCTGTGAATGAGGATGATTAATATACTGAAGAGTAGGCAATTAAGGTTGAAATATTTTTAGCCATTGCTTCTTTAAAAATTATTTTTAAAATCTACTCTATTTCCTTTAGAACTCTGGTTCCATGAACATTAGGCACATTGATACTGCTTAACAGATATTGAAAATCCACTCCTTCTTCCCCTTGTGTTTTGTTTTGAATAGTGCCTGTTGCTCTGTTCGTGTGCATTATCCTTTCTTCTTCAGTATCTAATTTAATACATTAATAATCCAGTATATTTGTCATTCTAGACACTGATTATATATACTGTATATTTTATTTCTGAAAGCTTAATTTTATATATATTTGTGCATGTGTTTGTATGTGTGGTACTAGGGATTAAATCCAGTTGCATTCTACCTCTGAGCTATACCCCCAACCCTATTTTTTACTTTGAAATAGCATTTCACCAGGTTCCTGAGAGCCTGCTAAATTACTGAGGCTGGCTTCAAACCTATAATACTCCTGTCTCAGCCTTCCAAGTACTGGGATTACAGACATACACCACCACATCTAGCTTCTTATATCTTTTCTACCTCTAATTATTTTGCCACTCTTCTATTTCATAAAGTAGTTGAAGTAATAAAGTTGTAATAAAGTTTTACTAACACTACTACATTCCAGTTATAACGGGATTTTCTATTTATTTATTATTCAAATTGTATCGGTACATTGTAATTATCTAACATAGTAAGATTCAAAGTGGTACATTTCTATATACATACATCATTTGGTGTGTTTTCTTCCAGTTTCCACCACATTGTCTTCCTCCTCCCTCCTCACACACTTTAATGAGGTTGCTAGTGTTACCTTCATATATTAACATTATTTGATCTGTCTCCTTCCTCAAGCTTCTTTTCCCCCCTCCCTTTTTCCTTTCCATCCCCTTCAATTATTCTATTGGTCTCTCTCCTCTTCTAGCTTATGTTTTTATTCTTTCCTATTTTCTCTATAGCTTCCACATATCAGAGAAAACATATAATCCTTGATTTTATGAAAATGTCTGATCTCACCTAGCATAATATTCTCTAGTTCCTCCATCTATTTTCTTGCAAATGAGTTTTTTGGTTTTTTTTAATGCTGAGTAAAACTCCTTGTGTTTATATGCCATATTTTCTTTATCCATTCTTTTGTTGATGAACATGTAGGATGGTTCTATAATTTGGCTATTGTGAATTGTGTTGCTATAATCATGGATATGAATATATCATTATAGTGTTCTAATTTAAATTCTTTTGGAAAGATATTGAGAATGGTTTAGTTGGGTCATATGGTGGTTTTATTCCTAGTTTTTTGAGAAACCTCCATACATATCTCCTTAATGATTCTACTTATTAATAGTCTCATCACTGTGTATATGAGTTCATAATTCTCCAAATCCTCACCAGAATTTGTTATTGTTTATATCCATGGTGATTGCCATTCTAATTGAAATTAGATGGAATTTCAGTGTAGTTTTGATTTAGAAATTAGACCAGAAACTTTGCAATTACTAGAAGAAAACATAAGAACAACTCTGCAACATATAGGCACTGCTAGAGAACTTCTCAATAAGTCCCACAAAGCTTTTTTTTTTTTTTTTTGCAGTACTGGGGATTGAACTCAGAGGCATTCTACATCTGAGCTATACCCCCAGCCCTATTTTTTATTCTTTATTTTGAAACAGGGTCTCACTAAGTTGCAGAGTGCCTCACTAAGTAGCTGAAGCTGTCCGCGAACCCAGATCCTCCAGTCTCAGTCTCCCAAATGCTGGGATTACAAGCGTGCGCCACCATGCCTGGCTCCCCCAAAGCTTATTGAAAAAAAGTCAAGAATCAATAAATGTGAAGGCATCAAATTAAAAAGATTCTCTGCAGCAATGGAAACAATCAAGAGTCAAAAGAAAGAACCTACAGCATAAGAGAAGAACTGATAGAGGACTATTATGTAGAATATATGATGAACAAAAAATCTGGAATATCTAGAACATATGAAGAACTAAAAAAAAGTAAGTAAATACCAAATAATCAAGTATCCCAATAAAAAATGGAAAATTGAGATGAATAGATACTTCTCAAAAGAAGAAATACAAATGGTCAATAAATGTATGAAAAAATATTCCACATCATTAGCAATAAGGGAAATATAATAGCATTTTTAGTGCTCTTGTTGATATACTCTATCATCTGAATCACATCTTCATCTCTTTCCATTGACAATTTTTATTCCCATTATTGAATGCATTTGCCTCCTTTATTGAATACCTGATTATTTTTTATTGTATGTCTAGAGGTATGAACATTATCTTGTTGATTCTTGGGTATTTTTGTACTTCTTTAAATATACCTAAACTTTAATCTGCATTGCAGTTATTTTTGGGGGTGCTTGATCTTTCCTCAGCTTTGTACAGTGAGGCTGGAAAAGCCACACTATATTACTATACTGGCAGGAATTTTCCTCACTATATAGTTTTCTTCTACAACCTAGAATATTTTAATTTTCTCTAATTTTTCTTTTTGTTCTTATTCTTATATAAATATTTCTGTTTTCTTTTTTTAAAATATTTTCTATACTTAATGAGCACTTAAAGATAATTGAAGTTCCGGTATTTCAGTGGAGTGACTGGACCATGAATGACTGGCATTAATGGATCTATCAGAACTATCTTATTATAGAAATCATTATTTATTTTAAGGCTGAATTTTTCCAAGAAGTATTTTCTAATCTCCAATCTACTTTCCAAGGATGTGTGAGTTTAATGAAAGAACACAGGTGAGTGAGGTGTTTCTCTGTTTAATGAAATACCTCTTACCACAGTCATGTTTTGTTTCTCCTAACCTCAATTCTCAACAATTGTAGAGACTATTAGAGAGATGAAAGGAAGTCACCTGTGCAACAAGGAGGATATCTTCTATCCTAATTACCTTACACACACATACACACACACACATATTATTTATAGCTAATTTTATTTTAGCTTCAATTAGATCCCCAGTTTTAGATATCCATTTTATCTCTACCTCCTAAGCCTTCCTGTGCAGCTGTAGAACATAGCATCTTTTTGTTAATTTTATTTTAGCCTTTAAATCAGGCTTCAGAGGCCCCCACCCCTTCATATCTTTCAGCTCATCCATTTACTAGAATCCAAACTATAACTAGTATTATCTCCTCCTCCATACTGTTTTCATTAGGTACATTATGCCTTTTGAGTCCATTTATAATAAATTTCATATGGTTGCGAAAGGAGGTAAATGTAAGTGCACAACTCATCACATTTAACTGGAAAAAACTATTTATTATTGCACTGCAAGACTAAAGTACAATATCCAGTACAAACACAACCACTAAATATTTTTAGCTGATTAAAATATACCAAATTTAATTTATTGAGAACAAAGTATTCATGTCAAGGGCAGACATTGAAAATTTTGTCTGAGAATTACTTTTTGTTACACTATCTATAAAATGGTCCTCATACTGTTTGATAATTTCAAATGAAATTAATTAATAAACATTTCATAAATGTAAAATTCATGTTAAATTATGACTTTTACAAAATACCACGTTATATACTATATATAAATATAAACTTATTCATGCATGGTATGATTAGTATGCCTGTGCTACTAATTAGAATGTTTTTTGTTATTTTTGTGTGTTCATTTGTTTGTTTTGCTTTGTTTTTTTCATTTCTGATCATAAGTTTTCTGTTTTTTCTAGGTTCAACTTTATTAGATTTTCAATTTTCATTTCTACCTCTTAAATACAAAGTTAACATTATATTGTTCATAAGAGAATAAAGCAATGGTGAAAGTAATGAAATTAAATATAACTACCAAATTAAAGAGTAAACCAAGCCTTAATATAGAATGTTTTATTGTGAGTGGTAAGAGAGGAAAACCTGGAAATGTTATGTTTTTGACCTGAAATAAAACAAAAAGAGTGAGTATTAGAAATAAGATGAATATTTGAAATATGAAATGTATTGGACTTAATTCTATTACCCAGTAGGTTGTTGTGTTTTCAAATAGCATTAGAAAAGATCAAAGATGTGAATTTTTTTCAAGTAAAACAAAGAACATACTCCAGGAAATAAATAGTGGATTTTTCCAGAACAAAAACAAAATAAAGTTCCTCCATATAAAATTGATTAATTTTGTTGCTAAAGGCAGGACTATGCCTCAGAACAAAACATCATTCAAAGTTGTCCCACTTGTAGCAAAACATGTCCAAGTCAAACTACTTCTAAGGAGTTAGTAAAATCAGATGTAATATTAATGAAAATATTATTCTCACAGATAAAGCCGACTAAGCTGTTGGCAAAATTCCTCCATCAAGTAATAGTTAGACTTCATATAATATTAATGTATCTGATGTGGAAAAGCAATTATTATTATACATGCATGCCAGATGATTAATTTGCATTTGGATAAAAACACTGATTTAGAGAGTATAAATTAGCCTTTGGCATGTTAGTAGTTTATATAAGAAGGAAATGTGTCTCGCCTTTTTTTTCTTTCTCCTAAGTTTAATAATAATCAGAAAAGAGATTTTCACTTACTTAATAGTTCTTTTGCACACCATGAACTAGACTGTAAGAAAGGTTAGTCTTTTCATAGTACTATTTCTATACATATAAGGAGTGAGAAGTCCTAAAATGCTAATAATGTTTAGTCATAGAAAAATATATGACTGGCAAAAATACTCTATTATTATTTAATTTGAAAAATAATGAAAATGAATATTGTCCTTCATAATCAGTGGATCTTTCAGTGTATTTTTTGTAGAAATGACAATTGAGTAAAAAAAACATTTTTGACATAATGAGATATTAATTGTTTAGTAGAATGGAGCCCCATGTTACTGAAATAAGAAACTTAAAGTACACTATTATGACATAGATAATGACACAATATCCTTGTAAATGACAAGTGATTTTATTTTCTTAGGATACACATCTTAAATGGCATTCCTAGAACTGTGAATAACTTTTAACTCCAACTTCAAGGTTAAAATATCTTGATTAAAAAAATCTATAAAATTTATAGTGAACTGCTATGTGATAAGAATTTGAATATTAATCAACATCTGATGCTTATTTGTTTTATTTGTTAAAGGAAATAACGTCTTGTTATAGGGCATATTTTGAAGCTATGTTAAGAAATATATAAAGCTCAATCGCTAATGAGGATTGAGCTTTGTCATAATGGCATGCAATATGTTCACTGGCCTGGATTTGTTGGGATACCGAGTGTAGTCTTTGATGGGGAGCATCACAATGTTTGCAAACCAAACTGCAACAAATATTAACTACTTGCTGCCTTGTCTGATGACTTCTAAACTGTCTTGGCACTTATATTTCAGTTAAAAATCATAAAAGAAAAGAACAGCAATAGTTTAGTGAATAATTCTATTTATCTAACAAACAGTTATTGAGAATAAATGTTCTAGATTGTGATAGTAAAACAGTAAAGGTAAAGAAAAAACAGAAAAACATGAGACAGGAAGAAAGGGATGGAGAAAGGAAGAAAAAGAAGGAAGAGGAAAGAGAGAAGAAAGGCAAGATGGGCCAGACATGGTAGCACACACACGGGAGACTGAGACAGGAAGATAATAGGTTCAAGACCATCTTGTGGCAACTTAGCAAGACTCTTTCCAAAAAAAAAAAAAAAAAGGGATAAGGGATAGGGGTATAGCCCAATGGTAGAACCCAAGTGGATTCAATCCCCATTACCATGAAAAGAAGATAGTGGGGGGGGGGGGAGGGAAGAAGAAGAGGAAATTCTAACCACAAGAAGCTTTCCTTCTAAAGAAAATATAGTTCAAGATGTGGAAATGTAGGAGTATCAGGATTATATAAAGTAGAAAGATTTGCCTTATTATGGAGGAGAATTTATACAAAAACTTGAAGTAGACTTTGGAGCAAATCATATGATTATCAGAGGCTATATATCAATGCCTATCATCACATATTGTTTGATGACTGTATCTTGGAAATTGCCAACTTTCATAATGAACAAGCCTAAGACTTTGATTGGATGACACCCCTCCCTAGGAAATATAGGGATTAAGAGTTAAAGCTGTACCTGGGTTCAGAATTGTACTTGGGTTCAAATTCTATGTTCAAGTCTACAATTGATGTATGATTTGGGGCATATTATTTTACTATCTGAATCTGAATTTTTACAAACATAATTGAAGGTAAAATCAGCAATTAATTCATAAGTTAATGTGTAATACAAATAATGCATAAAAGCATAATGTTTTAAAAAACAATATCTCACTATAGTCTGTATTTACTTGATATTAATTGCATACATGAATTTTGAGATGAAGTCAAATTGCTAACTTATGTTTAGTTATGGTTTACTCTAATTGCTGATCTCACTTTGACAATGAATTATCTTGATGATTTGAACAGATACTATATTTTTTAAAAATATGAATAACCTAATAATCTACCTATTTTCATGACATAATATTAGCAAATATTCTGATGACTTTAAGGTGTGTATAAATCTAAAAAAAATAATACCATATATTACTAATGTCTATTACAATTAAACTTTTCAGAAGTGCTTCACAAATTCTATCAAATGTCATCTGTGTTCACAGGCTTTAAAATCACCCAGAAGATTGTTTAATTTGCATTTGGATATAATGGTGATTGATACTTAGTATAGATGATATGCTTTTTTACCTGATTTTTTCATGTCTGTTGAAGGATTAAAGAACACAAGGGCTGCATCTATCATTTACATCATCCTGAACTATGCAATGTGAGTTCCTGAAGCCACTTTGTGTTCACCTCTCCCATTCCCCAACAAGGTCTGAAATGCATAACTGGAGTAGATATATTCAGCAGAAAATTCCCCACCTTGGTTCACTGACCTGTGGAGCAAAGGCTACTGTGGTGGGAAAATGGAAGCACCAGAACTGTCTCTATCCAGGGAAAATAGGTAGCACAAAGCTGCATCACATTGCTGGAGGGCCTGGAGAGATCAGTGTACCATCCTTCAACTGGATTATTTGACTTGAGTGGAAACAAATGAATTCTGGAGGAGTGTGTGGATCCAAATGTAGATGCAATCTCATTGAGCAAATGAATACTTCCCCTATCATCTGGTATGCAGTTACTCCGTCACATTTGTTTAAACTCTTCCTAGTTACCTAAGAAATAAAATGAATGTTGTTTGACCTCAGCAAGTGAAGGTAGTAACATGCCTTCACTGCCATACTTCAGGGACACGTAAATTCTCCACCCTAATGACATAATTGAATCCACAGGAGATTTGATTATTTTCCCTTCCATAAGACATCATACTGTCTCTGTGCTTGTTGGAACTAGTGAGCAAGAAGTAGAAACTATTCTAGACACATGGTAAGATATTCATATGAAAGAGGATAAACAAATCTCACAAGAATTCAGGGGCCCAATGGTGTGGGGAATGTGAAGTATATTGAGAAGAGATATCTCAGGCCTGATTTACAGGTGGCTCTGTTTGATATACAGACAGATCTCAAAATGAAGACCTATAGCCTCACACCATTTCTGGGAAATCCCCAAAGGACAATCATGAAGGAAAATACTCCCAGTAAGTAGAACGTCAAGCAGTGCATCAATAATAATTTTTCTACCAGAAGACACAATGATAATTCCATTGGACTAGAAGTTAAGACTAACCTAACTCAATAAGTAGAGCCAATTTCTCTCTGTCTCCTTTAGACCAGTTAGGGTGAGACTTTCAATTTCTGGCCAGGCAGAAACAACAAACCCTTGCCAGTCTGAATCAACTATAGAAGTTATACTTTTACCCCTTAGAAATCCTTAACTTAAGGGATCATTTTCTCAGTGTGTGTGGGGAATAATGTAGAAGAAATAAATACAGAAAGGAGACAAAAGGGAGAACAAGGAAAATGTAACTTTAGCATGGAAGCCCGTCACAAGGCTTGTTAGACCCAAAAGTCCCTAAGGAATTTACAAGAAGAATTTATAAGAGTTTATGAGACCCCGAGCACTGTGACCATCCTTAGAGTGGTATCTGTTTATCAGACAACAGATCACAAAAAAAGAAGAATATTCTCGAGCACTACTCAAGAGAACAATCTCCTCAACATTGTTGGTTGTCCTTAGTTTAGAAGAATACCTGATGATAAGAGTGCAGGTCAGGACCTTGAACACATTAAATCATCTTGTGACTATGGGACTAAGGTCATCTTCACACACCTTGTGTGCACCCCTCACAGAAGTCCCCTATAAAGGAAGAGTCCCCCCAAGTGCCCAAGAGGCACTCCCAAAGGGCCTCTTTCACTCTTGAAGTGGCCACTGTTCTCCCTTGAATGTGTATCTACCCACTTTCATAAATAAACTTCTGACTTTTTCTCTGAAAAAAAAATCTACTAAGAATAAAACAAATGAATCTTTTAAAACAAAACAAACAGAACTCAAAATGCAGATTTTAATATAGCAGTGATTTCAAATTTTTCCTACAGTAGAAGCACTGGAAGGGTTTGTTAAAACCAGAATGCTAACCCCCCACCTTAGAGGAGTTACCAGTATTTGATTTAGTAGAACTGGGCTCAGGTCCAAGAATTTCTCTTTCTATAAAGTTCTCAGATAATACTGGTTCTCTTCAAGGTCTATCATTTGAAAACCACTGCCTTTAAAAACAAACCTTGAACTTTGAATATACTGCACATACAACATTAAATAGTTTATGATTTATTTTAAATATAATATCTCTAAGCCTTAATTTTATGCCATTTGAACTTGTCTCTCCTCTAAGATTCTAAGCAAGATTTATGGTTTATAATTCTGTGGTGAGAGATGATTATTGTCTTCAACATCCTCATCTCTACCTGTACATCATCTCCCAACTAGATACATAATCACCTCTTTTTTTTGTGGTACTGGGGATTGATCTCAGGGGAATTCTATCTCTGAGCTATACCCCCAGTCCTATTTTTTTATTCTTTATTTTGAAACAGGGTCTCACAAAGTTGCAGAGTGCCTCACCAGGTAGCTGAGGCTGGCCACGAACCTGGATCCTCCAATCTCAGCCTCCCAAATGCTGGAATTACAAGCGGAGGGGTGTGCTACCACACCAGGCTCATAATCACCTCTTGAAGGTCCCACTTCTTAATATTATCACATGGACTAGTTAAGTTTCAACACCTGAATTCTGGAGGGGATGCTTTCAAGCCATAGTGTTGGGAATAATTTCCCCTACTCTCAGTGATCCTTCTAAAAATAGAATTTACATGAGTTTTTATTTAGCATTCATTGCATATAGTTTTAAATGATTTTGCCAGTAAGTTTGAAAAAAGATCCAGACAACATAAACCAGTTAGCTAAATCCATTTAAGCTGTTCTTTTATCTTCTTCCCTAGCATTATCATTTCTTTCATATTTACTACTAAATGTTTATCAGTAGCCATTTTTAATTTGTATATGTGTGTGTGTGTGTGTGTGTGTGTGTGTGTGTGTGTGTGTGTGTGTGTGTATGGTACTGGGGATTCAATCCAGGGGCATTCTACCACTGACTACATCCCCAGCCCTTTTTATTTTGAAACTGAATCTTGTTAAATTACTGCACTGGTCTCCAACCTGAGCTCCTATTTTAACCTCCCAGGTATTGAGATAACAGTCCGCACTACCATATCCAGCTTGCTTTACTTTCTAACTCCATGGTGCCACCTTTTGCCATTTACATCTTATTCCATACTGTTCTCTCTGTCACTTCTATTCCCCTAAATTGCTGATTCTGGGTCTCAATTTAACTTCAAAACTTCTAGGAAGTCATCCCTGACAAAAGAATTTTTATGCAAGTCATAATAACTAATATTATTTTGTATCCACAGAATTACCACGATGGCACATCTTATGGTGTGTTTTATTGAGTGCTCATTTTCCTGGTTCTACCAAATAGAGTGAAAACAGCCTGATGGCATCATCTAAGTTCATCCTTTTCACTGTTACCACTAAGTGCCTCACACAATGCATCAGACAAGTGCCCCAAAATATATATTTATACTGATGTATGAATGAATTCATTAATTCATAAATAAAGTTGAAACCTATTTACTTTGCATCCATTCCAAGGTAGAAGAATCAAGATATTACATAAATATTAAATTGAAATGCATGAATGTTTTTAATAGCCACATATTTTTAAATTATATTTTTTAAAATGGTATTGAACAAAGATGGAGAGAAACATCAGAAACCATGGACATAAATCAGAAACCTAAACCATAAATTAGTTTTCTGAAAATAATTTTTAGAATAGTAAAATTTAAACACAGGTATTAAAAGTATATTCTAATATTTACTTAGAAAGAATCTATCCTTTGATGAGTAAATGCAGAAAAAAATCAATATAAGCAGTATAAATTATGATACTGGTTGTAATCAGATAGTTAAGTATGCTAACATGCAAAAATTACATCTTTTTAAAAACACTTAGAACATTTTCTCCTTGTATAAGGTACAATTAAATCTATTATGGAGTCCATATCTGGATTTAGCAGATCTGCTTAGCAGATCTCTCTTTCTCTCTCTCTCTCTCTCTTTTTTTGTATCTCATATATGAATTCACATATAATTGTTAATGTACATTTTAGAACATCTAGAATAATGTCTAAGGAGTTCAAAAGGCTATATGTTATGTTTCTTCCAATGTGTAATAAGATGTATAAAAAATAGTATATCATATGCTGTCAAAAACCAGATCTAGATAATCTTTCAAGTAATACAGCTAACTATGTGGACAATCATACAGACTTTCCTAGTTTCACCCATGAGGCACTACAACCTAAGTGCTTGCTGTCACAATAAATTTCTGTCATTTAATTCCAATAAAACAAGAACCTCTTTGTTGTTCATTTCACATTTATCTTTTTAATAGTACTATTAACAGTGCTATTTCAGATCTTAACAGTAGTATTTCAAAATAGATTTGTGTTGAAATTGATTAAACTGCACTGATTAATGCTCTCTTTAAATCAATGGTTGTTTTCTTTAAGAGTGAGAATGCTAGGTTAGTAATACTTTTGTTTGTTTCTGTGGATCTTATTTCCCCTTCATCATTCTTTCCCTCTCTCTTTTTCTTTCCCTTTAACTTTTTCCTTTTGCTTTTCTTTTTCTTCTCTAACTGCTTCCTCCATTTTTTGTTTCATTGCTTTTTTCTTACCTTAATTTATATGTATAAATTTATCATATGAAAATCTATTTACATATGAGTAATTAGAGAATCACACTATATTATATAAATTATAGCCATAGTATAATGTTTTGATACTGAGCTTACTAGCCGATAATTTTTAGAATATAGCTTATATCAAAAGATCATGTTCAAATTACATATAATCTATCTCTAAGTTCTTTAGATATTTACTTATATTTTTATTGCAAATCTTAAATTTTTAGTCATTTATATTTAGTATTTGCCAGTAACCTACTAATAAACTAGTTTGGCAGTTATTTAGTAAATATTTACTATTTGCTTGGCAATACTGTAGCCTCTGCATGTGGTAGAAATCATGTTCCAATATTGAGAAGAAAACAATATCAACCAAACAAACAAAAATGGACTTTCATGTGTGTGTGTGTGTGTGTGTGTGTGTGTGTGTGTGTCCCTCATAGATGACCTCTTGGGCTATGAAGCAAACACCAGCAAATTAAAAAAAAATGACATAATCCCCTGCATCTTTTCAGACTACAATGTAATAGAACTACAAATCAACTATAAGAAGACACAGAGAACCACATAAACACATGGAGACTGTACACCACACTGCTGAATGAGAAATTGGTCATAAAAGAATTAAAGGGAGAAATAAAGAAATTTCTAGCAACAAACAAATATAGAGACACAATATATCAAAACCTCTGGAACACCTTGAAGACATTATTAAGAGGAAAATTCATAACACTGAGTGTCCACATAAGAATAATAGAAAAATCACCAAATAAATAACCTAATGACACATCTCAAAGCCACTGAAAAATAGGAGCAGTCTAACCCCAAATCCAATAGAAGATAGGAAATTATTAAAATTAGAACAGAAATCAATGAAGTAGAGAATAAAAAATTACAGAAAATAAATAAAACCAAAATGTAAGATGTATAATTATAATGCACCAATAAAAAATAAAAAGAAAAAATAAACTCCCAGTGGGTTCAATCCCCAGCAAAACACACACACACACACACACACACACACACACACACACACACACATAATATAAACTTTTTAAAAAAGTAACAGTTATTGAAACAAGCTTCTTCACAGGACAGAAAAATGCCAATGAAGCTAAAACTTGATGAAAATGAGTATGGAAGTCAAAGTCAGATCAATGGGCCCACATCAGAACAGGAAGAAAATTCCTTTACCGGAAAAAAAAAAAAAAATGGATTTCATTACAGTATTTTAAAAAGAAAAATGATGTGAAAGAACTTAAGTTAATTTGGTTTTAAAGTTTTCTCCAGCTTCTATAAATGGAGAATGAACTAGGAAAGGGAGAAAGACAGGTAAAATAGAAACAGGGATCCTCCGTGAAATTTTGTAATAGGATCCAGAAGACACATGTATTGCAGGTAGATCCAACAGGTTATTTCCTTTCTTCAATTATGCAAATATGAGCATAATGCTATGATACAGAAGGTCATATTTATGATCTCTGCAACTACATGTGAAGTTACATACTATATAAACAAGTATTTGGTTATATACTATATATAAAACAAAGGAGCTAACTTTTCTTGTTTCATCTGGTTTGAACTATCTGGTATGTTCCACACTATGGAACTCTTCTTGTCTCATTAAGGAATTAGGTAATACCATATAAAACCTTTGTTTTTAATTTCTCAGTTCAGATAAGTAACCAATTCTCATAAATGTTTTAAAAGTATAAATAGTCAAAGGCTTCATTTTGAAAAAAAAGAAATATTTATACGACAATGCATCTTTAGGTCTATATATATAGAAGCATAATCACTTCTTTAACATAAATAAAAAATATACACTCATACACACTGTGATGGTTAGATGTACAATGTTCCCTGAAGAGTTCAAGAATTAATGTTCAGGGTTGATATAATTAAGTCACGAGGGCTGTAATATCATCAGTAGATGAATCCATTGTAATGGACTTTCTGGGTAGAGACCTAGGACAGTGGGTCAAGACTGGAGAAGGTGGTTCCCTGTGGATGTGGCCTTAGGGAATGTGTTTTTGTCTTTGAATCCCCTTGTTTGTTTGCTTGGCTCTCTTGCTCCCAGCCTCCATGGTGTGAGAGCAGAGCCTTGCTCTCTTCCTCTCTCTGCTTTCTGACATCATGCTCTGAGCTCTGCAGACTGACCTGGCATAGACTGAACTCTGGAATCTCCAAAAAACCTGTGAGCAAATAAATCTTCCTTCCTCCCATTTTGTGGTCAGTTGTTTTGGGTTAAAGCAGTGAGAATGTTGACCAAGACACATACACACACATGTTCACAGACATACATTATACAGGTATCATTGTCATTATAATCATTATATGAAGTAGAGTAGCTTCTCATGTTTCAAAAAGAAAAAAAAATGATACACTGTCATGATAACCTGGTATTACACCTTTAATGTGATCCATCTCTTCTTTGCACCAATTCCTCCATAACTGTTCCAGATATTTACTCATCTTGCTTCTCTGACATTACCCCATTTCAGGATCTTATCACCTGATGCCTGGAATACTAAAGTGAATTCCCCTGTAGATTTTATACTCTCAATCTGATATCCCTCTCAAATCATCTTGCATATCTTTGGCAGATTAGTTTTCTGAAAGCAGTATTTGCCAGAACTTTGGCCAAAGGCAATAAAATAAGTTTTGTTACAAAATTACCATTTCATTATTTAACTTTTCAAAGGCCTCTGTGAAATGGAAAGATTAATTGCAAGGGGGTTATTTTCAAACTGTTTTGGCTGATTATTTAGGACCTTCAAAAAAAGTTGGCCTCAAGCCGGGCGTGGTGGCGCACGCTTGTAATCCCAGCATTCGGGAGGCTGAGACCGGAGGATCCGGGTTCGCGGCCAGCCTCAGCTACCTAGTGAGGCACTCCGCAACTTAGTGAGACTCGGTTTCAAAATAAAGAATAAAAAATAGGGCTGGGGGTATAGCTCGGAGGTAGAATGCCCCTGAGTTCAATCCCCAGT
>PVLC010002457.1:0-57974 GCA_004027655.1 Graphiurus murinus | reverse complement strand
TGGCCTCAGTCTATTTAAAAATCATTGTCTTGCAACATAAAAGAGGTATTATCAGGACTAAGAACACATGAATTGCCATATTATACAAGACTTCTGTAAATAAGTTGCCAGGTATTAAACATGGTAAAATTGGGAATATTTACCATGTCTACCTCAATGTATGTAGTACCAGAGAAAAGGCACAGAATTTGATGCCAGTAGATATAAGATAAGATTCTTATAAATAATGTATTATTATCCTATCTCTTTAATTTAAATTCATTCTTGATTTTTTTTTTTTTTTTTTTTTGCGGTACTGGGGATTGAACTCAGGGGCATTCTACCTCCGAGCTACACCCCCAGCCCTATTTTTTATTCTTTATTTTGAAACCGGGTCTCGCTAAGTTGTGGAGTGCCTCACTAGGTAGCTGAGGCTGGCCTTGAACCCGGATCCTCAGGTCTCAGCCTCCCAAATGCTGGGATTACAAGTGTGCTCCACCACGCCTGGCAAATTCATTCATTTTTAAATGAATAGGCTATGGAAAAAACATTCTCTTCCGACAGAGATGTTAAAAGTGTTAACTAACAAAATGGTTGTAAAGGGATCTTTCTAAATTATTGAAACATGATTCCATTTTTATTTATTCTGCTGTATGTTAAAAAAAAATCCTGAATAATAAATAACACAGGAAGCATTTGTTTTCTAGTAAACATGAAGGGACTAGAGAAACTAGAGGAAAGGATGAAGACAGAGAAAGATACATTTACAAATAGACCTTACTTTTGTTGGAGAGCAATGGAAAATGATGCAAAACAAAGGAGTCAAAAATATCAGCCTCAGCCAGACATGGTGGCACGTGTGTGTAATCCAGTATTCAGAAAATGAGATAGGAGGATCTCAGATTCAAAGCCAGTCTCAGCAACCTAATGAGGCTCTGTGCAACTTAGTGAGACCCTATTTCAAAATAATAAAAAAAATAGGTCTGGGGGGTATAGCTCAGAGATAGAATGCCCCTAGCATACACACACACACACACACACACACACACACACACACACACACACACACACACACAGAGTCTTAGGTAGAAGGTTACTGCCTTTTCATCACCAACTCCTCTTGTCAGTTTTGGGGACCATTGCTCTGGAGTGTTCATTCTCTGACAGTACACACTAGGCTAACCAAGTCTGGCAAATAGAAAATGATAATGATAGTCTGCCAAAGATGTCCTTATCCTAATCATTGTTGTCTGTGAACAGTTTAGTTTATGTGGCAAAGGGAACTTTGCAGGGGTAATCCTAGATTATTTAATTGGGTCCAATACTGTCACATGAGCCCTTTAAAAGCAAAATTGGAGGCCAGGTTGGAAGGAAGAAAGACTCAAGCGTGAGGACTTAACCTATTATTGATGGTTTTGAAGATGAACAGAGCCATAGCCAAGGAATATGGGAAACATTTAAGAGATAAGACACAGCAAGTGCTATGTGCATGTATGTTTCTATCACTCTGAACCACATCATGATGTATAAATACAATGCACACAAAACAAAACAAAACAACAACAAAAACAAAAAGAAGCTGAGAGAGCCCCTGAACAAAGGTCAGTAAGCAACAGGGATGTTGGTCCTACACCACAGTGACTGAATTCAGTCAACAATCTGAAAGGGCTTAGAGTTGATTTTCCCTCAGAGCTACCACCAGAGATTCCAGGCAGGCCTTGCTTTCTGCCTTCTGAGACAAAGTGCTGAGGAAGCAGGTGAAAGCAGAATCAGACTGATATGAGTAGTAAGACAATTTGCATTGTTCGAGCTGCTAAATATGAAGTAATTTATTATAGTAACAATAGAAAAGAAAAAGGACATGATAAGTCACTCACTAAGGAAAATGAAGACACTTTTCTCAAATTACTCATTCCACTTACAATGGCTCTTCTCTTTATTTCCACACTGAATCTGCAAGAGCTGTTCAGAGCTTCTCGTAAGTTTTCATATTTAAGTAGTTATTCTTTAATCTGAGTTACACATTTACAGTTTCATCCTATATGTTTTCCCCTCAGTATTTCTGTTTCTGTATTGAACAGTTGTCTTCTCAGTAAGATTATATGTTCCTCCTGGCAAGGACTTCAAATATAGGGAACACTTTCTTACATATAACTCACAAAGTTACAAAAGTATAAGTGTTGAGAAGACTCAATAAAATACTCACAAGGTATCACTAAGATATCTGTGCTACGATATACCCACATTCATTTGCTATCATTTTTTCACCTTTCTATATTTAATATAGACTCTACATAAATAAAATTAAAATCACTCCCCGGACTCTCCTTCCTTGCACATATTACTTTATTTCTCACTTTGCTTTGCAATTTCCTACTGCTCCTGGGCATCTCAGTTCTGTTTGTTCTATCCTGGTTAAGTATATTTTCTCTTCTCAAACTGTGGATTCACTAATTTTTTTCTCCCTTCTGCTTACACATATTTTGGGCCAGGCATGATTGTTTTTTTTCCTTGGTTCCATATGCAAGATGAATTGCCTGTTTTCTGCTTTAAAACAATGTATACCTAAAAATTAAAGACAACCTTTATTTTACATTCTATTGCAAGTCATAATTTGACAGAAGAGAAAATAATTTTATTGGAGACATATTCTTGAGAAAATTTCGTATAGTATAATGCTTACATAGTTCATGGTTGTGCTCGATTACTGTGATAAGGGAGTAGGAGGAGGAAGAACAAATGAATGGAAGGGTGTAATTAATAGCAGAAATTTAGACAAATTGAATTATCACAGCCTAATGATCATTAAAACTACAATATTTGCTAAAAATTATTTACCATTCCCATAAAATATAATTTTATTTGATAAGTATGTTATTATTGATTTCCTTTTTTTTTTTTTTTGCAGTACTGGTGATTGAACCCAGGGGCATTCTACCTCCAAGCTACACCCCCAGTCCTAGTTTTTATTCTTTATTTTGAAACAGGGTCTCACTAAGTTGCAGAGGGACTCACTAAGTAGCTGAGGCTGGCCATGAACCCAGATCCTCTGGTCTCAGCCTCCCAAGTACTAGGATTACAAGCATGTGCCACCATGCCCTGCTCAGTGATTTCCTTTTAAATAAGGGCTATTACAATTTAAGAGACATAAAATTAAAATCTTCCAAAAACTTTCTAAGTTGATATTTAAAAGTAATGTATAATATTTTTTATTTTAGTATAAATTTTTTCGTGTGTGTGTGTGTGTGTGTGTGTGTGTGTGTGTGTGGTACTGGGGATTGAACCCAGGGGCATTCTGCCTCTGAGCTATACTCTCAAGTTCTATTTTCTTTCTTATTTTGAAACAGGGTCTCACTAAGTTGTGGAGGGCCTTGATAAATTGCTGAGACTGGCCAGGAACCTATGATCTAAGGTCTTAGCCACACATGTACTGAGATTACAGAAATGTACCACATTCCACTAATATAATTCTTTTCAATTTTGTAGCTACTATAAGTTTTGTTGCAATCTAACAAATCATTTATCAATCTTAAATATAATTTTAAAAATTTCTTTGAAAATTCTTGGATATAAAAGAACAGTGAAAAGTATTAAAAATAATTCTTACTTTTACAAATGTTAAAAGTTAACTACAACATAAATACAATGATTAATATCATTTTTGTCCTTAGCTAAAATGATTCTAAGTACAGTATTTGATGTGTATCATTTTGACGATTTTGTCAATAACACACTTTGAGGAAATAATAGGGTAGAGGTAAGAAAATGATAAATTAATAAGTATCATGTGACACCTCTACAAAATTAGCATTTACATGCATGTTTATATAAGTTGAACATAATTTTGATAAAATGTCTTTGATTTAATAAGGTTGGAAACAATATCTTAGGAAAACAATATTTACAAGATATTAAGCTGTTTGATGAGTTGGAAAATGATCCTATTGTGATCTCATGTTTGAAAATTATTATAGATTAACTAAAGAATAAATTGAGAGAAAGAGAGATATGAGAGAGAGAGAGAGAGAGAGAGAGAGAGAGAGAGAGAGAGAGGAAGGATTACAAGAGAGACAGATATTACCAGTGCAAAGAGGTAGGGAAACCTTTTTATCTGTCATATATATCATTTTTGAGAAAATATTATAAGCTGCATGTTAAGATTAATGACCAGATTTCATTTGATGTAAGATGACTGATAGTTTTATAAAGAAATGCAATCATTTGTTTGATATAAGATAACTACTTTAGACATTAGTGACAGAATAATTTACTTTTTTTCCTACGCAAAGAACTTAAAGACCATGTCTGCCAATGCCAATTAATTTTTATAATAATATTAAAGAGAAACTGGCAGTTAAAACTTTAGCTGGGGGACACATTTTACAGAAATTTTTAAAAACTATAAGTGCTGGCATCTGGCCCAGACTGGAGGAAATGATATTATATATTGTTAACACTGATAGGTAATTATTTTAGGAAAATATCAAAAAAATAGCCCATAAAGCATAGAAATAGATAATGCATGAGTTTGTCCAAATCACTTTTCTCGACTTTCAAAGAAAATTCAGAGAAAGCATTTCAAACTCAAGGACAAAGAAATAAATATGAAGAGCAGTAGAACATGAATTTCTAATGCTAACTTATTTCTCTAATTTCTAATTTAGAATAAAATTAGTTTAACAGCCTTTAAATTTGGTATTAAATTTAAGAATGTATTAGGAAGCAGAAAGAATATTTCAAATTGAGTGAAATTAAAGTAATAATTCACAAAAAGTACATGGCATGCTGAAGTTATGCCACGAGGTACAGGCTGAAGTGAGCATTGTGTGAAGAGAGGATGGTGAGATGAATCTAGAGAGAGAGAGTTGAGAGGAAAGAGATGCAGCAGCTAGACATTACGTTCTTTCTCTACTGGAAGAACACACGTGGGAAATCCTGGTGTTGGTAAAAATAGCAAAATACTTATTAAATTAATATCTTAAAATTTTTAGTCTGATTTAAAGAGTTAATATTTTATGAGTACAGAATTATTTATAGAATTATGCTGTTTGTAAAAATAAATATTTTACACATTATTGTATTCTGACTACTGAGAAGATGCTAACCTAAAAATAATTGTATTTCAAGAAAGTTTGAGGATGAAATTTAAAGGCTTAACATAATCAGGTAAAAGAAATCATAAACCGGGTGTGATGGTGCACGTTTGTAATACCAGTTGGGAGGCTGAGACAGGAGGATCCAGGTTTGCAGTCAGCCTCAGCTATTTAGTGAGGCTCTCTGCAAATTAGTGAGACCCTGTTTCAAAATAAAGAATAAAAAAACCAAAACAAAACAAAACCTAGGAATGGAGGTGTAGCTCAGAGGTAGAATGCCTCTGGGTTCTATCTCCTGTACCAAAAAAAAAAAAAAAAAAAAAAAAAAAATCATAAAAGAGTACCTGAAATGGTCAAGAGATTTAGAAAGGAAGGGTTGTATAAGAAAGAAATGTGAGTGTCAGGACCCTTTGACTGCTGGATGTTTCTCATGAACTAGATAAAAAATTCAACAACACCACCAAGGATTTTGACTTGGCAGTGAGCCAGTTAGATAATGATGCCATTCACAGAAAGAAAAGAATAAAACATGAAGGGCATGCTTAGAGGTGAAATTAATTAGCTGAGTTTTAGACATATTACACTGGAGATAAATGGGAAATATTCAATTGGAGAAGCTGCTACAGATTTATTGACTTAAAGATGAATGGAAGTGGGTTTCTCTACATGTTCTAAGATTTGTGCTTACACCATTTGCAATCTAGAATAATTCTCTGCTATAAATCTTCCTTCAAATAACTCTTAACCACAGTGTTATAATTTTATCAGCTATAGTAAACTTTTATGCTTTGCTAAAGCAGTTTTCTGCAGCTAGATAGACTGATTGAGTTTAAAGTTAAACTATAACATTTGCTAGTAATGTGAACCTGAATAATTTAGTTTAACCTCTCTATGATTTGATTTTCTTTTCTAAAAAAAAATCATAATTTTAAGAAGTTAAAATTATAATAAGTAAAAATTATAATATATGCTTATTTTATGAGTATAAAAATATAGAAATTTACACATATTTTCTTAGAATAACATATAAGCTATATTACTGAATATTAGTATTATATAACTCAACATTCTGTTGTTTGATTATTAGCTACACCACTATGGTTTCTCATTGGAAATTATCTTGTATACTTGGAAAATAGTATTGCAACAGAAGTCAGGATTAGATGAACATTTGTACATGGCAGGGTAATATGTATTCAACTGACACTTCGAAAAAGTACAATGAGACACAGGATACTGCACACATTTAATTGTAAGTTGGTGAAAAAACCTATGCCTGCCGGGCGTGGTGGCGCACGCTTGTAATCCCAGCATTCGGGAGGCTGAGACCGGAGGATCAGGGTTCGAGGCCAGCCTCAGCTACCTAGTGAGGCACTCCGCAACTTAGTGAAACTCGGTTTCAAAATAAAGAATAAAAAATAGGGCTGGGGGTATAGCTCGGAGGTAGAATGCCCGTGAGTTCAATCCCCAGTACCGCAAAAAAACAAACAAACAAACAAACAAACAAACAAACAAACAAACAAAAAAACCTATGCCTTTTCCAGTTAAATATGGTATATGTTCTGGAAAAACTCAGCACTAGAAAGTGAGAACCAGCCACAATGTGCTATGCGACCAAAGAAAGACACAGAAGAGAGATTCAGGACTGCAAAGAGTACAATTTAGTGGGGTCTGACTGACAGAAATGTGGTTCTGGGTAGCCCCCAAACCAGTGGATATCTATGATTTGGAAGGAAGCTTATGATGTGTTTAGGAGAGTAGTGTCTTCAGCCACGCCAAAATATACTTGGTTTATGTCAAGTTAATATCAAAGACATCAGAAATATTCCTGGCACTAAAGGCACAAAGATCTGTTTGTGAAACCCCACGTACCACTTTACTAGCTTTACCTATTTATGGTATTCCAGGAAACTGCAAGGAGAAAACAGACCAAGGCTACTCAGGGGCAATTGTGGAGGTTATGAATCAAGATACTTGTCATCATGTCAAGGTGACACGGCTGTAACACAGCTTTGAACACAGCTTCCCTGGACTTGGGAGGCTGAGACAGGAGGATCATAGGTTCGAGGCCAGCCAGCATTCTAGCAAGATCCTCAGTAACTTAGACTGCTTCAAAATAAAAAAGGCTGGAGTATAGGGCAGAGGTAGAAAGTTCCAAGTTTCAATCTTCAGTACCTGAAAAAGAGGTACTACAACATTTACTATGTTGTTTTCTAAGAATTTTATACTTTTAGCTCCTACATTTAGGCCTTGATCTAGACTGAGTTATCTTTTTGTATAGTTTCAGGTAGGGACCAATTTTCCTCTTTGCATGTTGCTATCCACTTACCACACACCATTACTAAAGCATTATTCTTCTCTCTTAAATTCAGGCTCATTTAAAGAGACATTTCTTGAAATCAGAGTCAGGTTTTTTTTTTTTTTTCCCCTTTTTTCTGGCCCCAGGAATGCCTTTCCCTGATGTTTTCTTTTGTTTTGTTTTTCAAATTAGCCAACTCACAGCTTAGAGTACACTGCCAGTAAAAACTATCTAGCACTTCCAAATTGTGCTTCCCTACAATTTTCACTGTATTTTCAAGCACCTTTAGGTTGAACTTTCCACACTCTTTTACAAGCGAAATCACTCCTTTAATGGAAGGATTGCAGCTCTGGGTTCCATAGCCTGCTACTCCCTTTGGAAAGCAACTTCTGAGCCATAACTCTTGAGGGGGAGTAGAGACAATGGTATGTGGTATGCTTTCTGCTTTAGGTACAGTGAATGCTGGTTGGTGAAAGAAGAGTCTCAGGTCTCCTCAGCTTACTTATCTTGATATGAAAGTCCTACTCCGTAAACAGATGCACAGGCAAATGGCCACCAGATGGGCAATCTCCATGGCACTGCCCCTAAGAGGCAGCCGAGTAGGACTGCAGGGAAGAAAGAGCCACCACTTCTCTGTTATACTTCAGTCGAACTTAAACTCTGCTATAGGCTGCTGGGGATTAGATGAAAAATGAGTCTGTCTAGCTTCTCCTAGGGAGATCACCATCCCAACTGGGGGCTAGCACTGTGTTGTTGACTGTACAACTCAAGGAGACTGTCCATTTCATTGAACCAAGATAGGAGATGAAGGAAGCAAGTATCTATTCAAGTTCAGAGACACTCATGCTTTTTCTCAAAATTTAGTAGGTTTTATTGAACAAGTATTTCATCCTTTGTATACTTTCAGAGCCATTTCTAGAACTTTACATGGATTTATTTAAATTTTTTTTTATTTTTAAAAGTTTTCACCAGTTTCTGAGAAGCAAGAGCACAAAGCTCCTACCTTCTTATCATGCCACTTTAATCTTGAAATTGTCTCATTCTCCATATTTATTTGACCAACGGACTCAAGTCTTAGGAATTGTCAGGTGCTTCCCAATGATGAAATAGTATCATTTCCTATTTATCTTTGTTTTAATAATATGTGATTCTTCAAAGGTCTAAAAGTGGGGAAAAGTTGAACAAATAAGTTTTACCAACCCAAATATGTCAAAATATCCAATGTTTGAAAAACAGCCATCATTGAAAGCAGTGATGATAACTGATTTATATAGATATTAAAGTTATGGAAGTATAAGGAAAGTTTATGGGCTAAGTACATTGGAAACTTCAGCTGTGACATTCTTTTGAAAAGAACTAATGGAGAATACATGGAGGCTTCTGAGGACATACATTCAAGCCAGTAGACTAGCCACAAAGCATTTTCAAAATTTCCAAAGTTGGTTGAGCTCTATTCTCCTAAATGGATGAGAAAATGCAGTATCATGGGAATACACTTTTAGAATTGAAATAAATTTTCCTGTTATGTCAAGATCATTTTGAATGTCATCTTCTGGAATAACACTACTGTGTGATGGGAAACACAGTCAGACTTTTGTTCTTATTTGTAAGATTTTTAAGCTCACTATGTTGTATAATTATAATGCACCAATAAAAGAATAAAATAAAATAAAACGATGGTAGTATTTTCTCTGTCTTTCTGACATAGATCTAAGTGGTTAGGCAAGCCACTTGGAAATAAAACTAGCTACTTTATTTTACTAATACCCTATTTAGTAAGTTATTACACTAAATAAGTTACTCAAAGGCAGTATATAATACTTTATAAGCAGCAACATTTAAAAATTCTTAACTAGGCCTACTAAGTTAATTTTCTTCTCCAAGTACAAATAAATTCTGTAGAAATATGGTTCTTTTAAATATCAAAAATCTTCTACTAGAGAAATATAATTCTACTACTATCATGTTGATTAATATCATATCATGGTGTTTTCATTGTCAATATTTTGTTTTAATACCTAGCTTTTGCAAAAGGAATGATGTTCTTCCTGGACAGAAATATAGATGCATTAATATCAGTTATTTTGCTTTACCAAAATATAATTGCATTGCTTCAAAATTGATAGTATTTGCCAGTGGAAATGCATTTGTTCATTTGTGATCATTCATTGACTTGATATTTTTTCTCAATGGAATATAAGAATACCAAACTTTTTTAAAATAAAAAGTTACTGTTTTGACCTGAAACATTTTGGCAAGGACATGTTAGAGTTAAGTACAATATACGGTATATACTCAGATATCTGAGATAGATCTTATATTAAGAAATGACATTTGCACGAGGCGCTGCAAATTAGGTATTGAAAATGTCATTATCCCTTCAATTAGACTGAAGATTTTACAACTTTTTACATAAACTTAAACATCATGTTTTCAATGCCATTAATAACATCTCACATTTCAACTTAACCTTTAGCAACTAATGAAAGAAAAATATATAACAAACAGATTGTGAAGGAGATATATTTTCCAAGCAGAATTCTATATAGAATGATGGTGTATGAAATCTAATTATACATATTGTACCTGGCAAAAAGAATGAAGCTACAATTTGATGCCTGTAATGTGCTTTTATTGTGGTTTTATTTTTTTCCCCATAATATCAATGGTATATGAATCCAATTCCATTCTCTTAAAATTATAGTTCAATAGAAAAAAGAAACAATCATATATCTCTAATATTGGATTGTGGATAACAGGAATACAATTTTTTCTCTTACTTTTAGAGTTCAAGATTTAATTTGACAGTATATGTAGTTTTTCATTTTTATAAACTTGTTTCTAAGCTAAAATTGTAATATTCTGTGCTCCTCCAATTTCATATTTTCTTAGAAACAAGTATTGCAAATGATGTGTCACAGTAATAAATACAAATCAGTTTTAAGTACTATGATATCTTTATAGCTAACAAATAGAAATTTTAAGTATACTTATATGGGGAAAACGTCATCCTAACTCATGAAAACAATACAGTTTACTTAAGGTACACTAATTTAGTTAGTAAAGTAAAAAAGTTCTATTTGTTCATTAAATATTGTGATTTAGGCAAGTGTAAATACCTTTTAAATTATTAAAAGTAAAAAAGATTTTTACTTTTAATATTTATTTATTTATTTTTGTGGTACTGGGAATTGAATCCAAGGACAGTCTACCTCTAAGCTTGCCCCCCTCCCAACCCTTTTTATTTATTGATTGTGAAACAGGTTCTCACTAGATTGCTGAGAGTTTCACTAGTTGCTGAGACTGTCCTTGAACCTGGGATCCTCCGGTCTTAGCCTCCCAAGTACTGGGATTATAGGCATAAACCACCCTGCCTGGCCTGAGGTGCTTTTTTAAATGGATATCCTCATTATTAGGAGTTGTCATTTTTAGAATTTATTTTATTTTATACAATTGTGGTACTGAGGATTAAGACCAGGGACATTCTACCTTTGAGATACACTTCCAGTCTTATTTTATTTTTTTTTATTTTGAAACAGAGAGTAAGTTGCTTGAGTACCTCACTAAATTGCTGAGATTGGCCTTGAACTTTTGATCCTCCTATCTCAGCCTAACAAGTACTGAGCTTACAGGTGTACCATCTGACTATTTAAAGTTGTCAGTTTAATCACTGTACAAGATGGAAGTACTTAAAAAGTTTATGTAAGCCAGGCATGGCGGTGCACAACCGTAACTCCAGTATTTGGGGAGCCAAGACAGGAGGATCACAGGTTTGAGGATAATCCCAGCAACTCAGCTAGACTGGTTTTCCAAATAAAAAATAAAATAGGACTAGGAGTATGGCTTAAAGGTAGACTTCTCCTGGGTTCAATTGGTAGTACCACACACACAAATACAAAGGTTTATAGAAAATACTAACAAACAAAAATAGGTAGAGATGAAAAAATTAATACACATAGTATAAAATAAACCTTTATTATAATATCACATCATATTGTAAAATTGTAATTATATTTATCACATCTAACTTCTGCTAAAATATTGGAGAGGAATTTTTGCCTTCATTTTAAAGATCAGAAATTAAAGCACAGGTATTGAAATTATTTTATCCAGTATCATGAGTTGGTGTACAAAAGGCCAATATAGAAACCCAAGGGACCAGAATTTATATCTTCCTTTAACTCTTATTCATTGAGTCCCATGGAAATTTAGGGCAGAGTCTAAGCATTGATTTTTATGCATCATCCATCTTGCTGTAACAACTCCAAGACACAGTAAATGAATTTGCCAGTCATCATGACATTCAGCTGAAATTTTTTTAACAGGCCTAAGTATTTTGATCATTTAAACTAAATCATCTATTTTTCTAGAGAACTAAAATATTAAAATCATATTATTCTTTGAGTTGTCTATATTAACCTTTGACGAAAAATGGGATAATAATGAACTATTTAATATATTTTCCTGTATTATTACAATATACATTTTGGAAATTCCTCATACTTATTCAAGTATTCTATTGTGAATGAGGAATGGAATAGTTCAATACTTTCTAAATCATTAAGAGAAGTCTAAAACTTTTATTCACATTATTTTGCAAGAAATACAGTTCAATGAAAGATGATACAACCCTGAATATTCTCCTTCCAAAGAATAAAAGGAGCAAAAGAAAATGTGGGAAAATAATATTTACAGAACATATTAGGCAATTGGGATTAAACTTTCTGTTGTTTCCCAGATTAATAATGCATGCGTCCACTGTGTGTATGTGTGTGTATGTGTCTGTTTATGTGAGCGTATTTTCCCCTTACAGGTGATTGTTGCTGGACATATTTAGGCCGATGGTTAATTTTTTATTAATGAATTGTTTAAAAGGTCAAAGCAAAAAAAAAAAAAAAATCGAAGCTAAAGAAACACACATATTTTGCTTTAATATATATATATATCTACATATATTTATTTATTTACTTATTTATTTTTGTTGTACTGAGGATTGAAAACAGGGTCATTCTATCTCCGATCTACACCCCAAGCCCTATTTTATATTCCTTATTTTGAAACAGGGTTTCACTAAGTTACGGAAGGCCTCACTAAGTAGCCGAATCTGGCTGTGTACCTGGATCCTCCGGCCTCAGCCTCCCAAGTACTGGAATTACAAGCTTGCGCCACCATGTCTGGCTTGCTTTAATATTTTGAATCACTAATAATGTACTTATGTATGAAAAATGAAAATTAGTCAATTAGAACAAATTTTTATAATAGAGACTATGAGTAAACTGTGGTAGATTAGGGAACTTTGAGTTGGCTCAGAAATCTCACAATCCCAAGACCCCGGCAGTTTTAATATAAAATATGAAAGGTAAATTTGAAAAATTCAAAGATGAATATACAAAATTCAGGCATCTTCTAGAGGATATGAATATGTTTTCCTACAAAGACTAACTTACAAATTCTTATTTTAGTTAATTTGCAACTAATTTTTTAAAGAAAAATTTTAGCCAGGTGTGGTGGTACATGACTGTAATCCTGGTATTTGGAAGGCTGAGACACAAGGATCAAAGGCTCAAAAATAGCCTCAGCAAGTAGTGAGACTCTCAGCAACCTCACTGACCATTTTAAAATAAAAATAAAATAGGGGTTGGTGTGTAGCTCGGTGGTGGAACTCGACTGGTTCAATTCCCAGTACTACACACACACACACACACACACACACACACACACACACGAAAGTTGTATTCTGTATTTCGACTAAATAAAAAGAACAAATAACAATGATGAGTTTTTGTATGACCACATATCACTATTTACTGATGTGAGTTTTAATTAATGGTAAATATGATAAGAACATTTTTACTCCAATATTCACATTTATTCAATTTGCTTAATATTTTGTTTATTCAGTACAAATTCTATAGTCCATAGTCCCTTTGCTCTTGTTGAATCTGAGGTTGGGAGAAGGGTACAATAACCATGTTCCAATTACAGGCCTTCATTTAGTTATAATTAAATGAAGATATTTTTCTTACATGAGATCCTCAAAATGACATTCTGAATTTTTGAGAAAGATTTAGGAGTGGAATATCTGTCAGTGACAATAAATTATTGCTTTCTTAATACAAATGATTTATACTTCCTTACCCATCACTCTTTTATACCCATCATTATTACTGCTACATTTACTGCCACTCAGATACAGTTATTACTGTACTGTGATTTTTCTCTGAAAGTGTTTATGATCAACTATGCTTCAAAACTGCTTCTTCCAAGAAATTCATAAAAAAGTCTGACATGTACTCTGGAATACAGGTTTCTGAAAGGATTATATCACTGAGCTGAGTAAGAATTTTCAGAATTCTAGGAGAAAAATAATGGGATTATAAATTTGCTAATCATAACATCAAGCAGAATAAAAATGAATTACATTGGACTCTTGAGGATGAAGTAAACTTTATGACATTTTGTTTGAAACATTATTGATTCTTTGATGTCTAATTTTCAAGATCTAAGAAAACTTTTTCTCCTTTCTTTTTTTTCTTTTTTTTTTTTGGTACTGTGGATTGAACCCAGGGGCATTCTACCTCTGAGCTACACCCCCGACTCCATTTTTTATTATTTTTGAAACAGGGTCTTACTAAGTTTTGGAGGGCCTCACTAGGTAGCTGAGGCTGGCTGCGAACCTGCAATCCTTCTGTCTCAGCCTCCTAAGTACTGGGATTATAAGCATGTGCCACCACTCCTGGCTTTTCTTTTCTTTTAAGATACCTAAAATTTATAGAAACTTGGTAAAATATACCTTGCAAACAAAGATGAAACAATTTTCTCCCTTTTTTGATCCCTCCATAATTTGGAAAATTTTAGCGTTCTTATTTTCATGGCAATATAGTCATTTCCATCAGTTTAATAACAATTTATACTTCTTGTAGTAGGACTCAATTGGAGACATTGGGTGTAGTTCCAAGACTTTATACATTTACTCTTTAATCTTCTTCACATTCCTGAATGTGCATTTCAGAAAAGCTATTACCAGGAGTATTGATGCTCTGCAAGTAATTAATTCTAGAAGCCATATTTTTTTTCTCTTTATTATATTTACCTTGGCATTTTTGAAACCAAGATCCCCTATTATTGCTGTTTTCTCCATGAAGGTTTCTTCTTCATCTCCTTTGTGAATTAAATTTCCTTGACAAATAGTAATAACCCACAAGCTTGCTTCTCCCTGAATTCGATTCTACTTAAAAGGAATTTCACACAATTTAGCCTAGCCATCCAGTGTTCTCAGCTCTAAAGCAAGTGTTGCATCAAGGTGTAAAATACTTTACCTTACAGATATTTTGTCATATTGATACATGTGCATCTTATCTCAACCAAGAGCAAGCAGACCTATTTTAGTCCTGTCCTGGGTTGGTGGTCAAATATTTTCTGTCTCTGTTATGAGTTAGAAGCTGAGGTTAATGTCTTAGCTTGATTCAAGATGCCTGGCTCCTTCTTCACTTTAAAAGTGAGAATTGAGACTGTGAGTAAAATTCTGATATTGTTACCATGGATGAAGTTTGATAATTCGTGATATTCCTCAACTCAATATGCAACTGCACAGACATATTTTTTATTACATAAACAGTTTTAACTTCATCTTGTAAAAGGAGAGTCTTGGCCTGAAGATATTAAAAGCCCAAACATTGTCTAGAATAGTTATAACTAAAGTGAATTAGATTCATAAATTCTATAACTAGACATAATTGGCAACTGAGTGTAAAGAAAACTTTCTACAAATATCACAGAATATTTTCCCGCTGTTCCACAAATTTATGATCCTGTAAGCCTTATAAAGTGTTTGTTAGTTTTATACTTTTGTGCATTCATATTACATGCAATCATTAGTCACTTTATTTCTTGATTAATTTATTTATTGTACTGAGGATTGAACCCGGGGGTATTCTACCTCTGAGCTACACAGCCAGCCTTTTTTATTTGTTTTAGTTTGAAACAGGGCCTCACTAGATTTCTGAGGGTCTCACTAAATTGCTGAGGCTGGCCTTGAACCTATGATCTTCCTGTCAGCCTCCCAAGTACTGAGATTGCAGACCTGAGCTTTCATACCTGACTCATTAGTCATTTTAAATTTTCATGGCATTCTTATTCTAGTTGTTCCTTAGAAAATTACAGGAAATTCCACAATTTTCACTTCTTTACCTTAAACATTTAAAAAATATTTATGTTTTAACCTACAGCTATAGCAATGATGAATTTTATTCTCCTTGTCAAATGTCAATATCTTCAAACTCAGGGTAAACACGGTTGTGTGTTTGGAGCTGGCACAAGGTGAATCATTTTCGAGTTCTTAAATGCAGAACTTTCTCCTCTGTCAATGACCAGCATATAAGCAAAGTAAACACAATGCATATTTCATCATTCTAACTTTCATAGATGTCATTTGCAAAATTAAATTCATATTCATGCCATATGACATAGTTTTTATAAAATAAACCTAAAAGTCACAAGGAATATGAAGATCACTGCTTATTTCATTTTGAAATTTCTAAAAGGAATTGTAACATATAATATGTATATGAGTATCATAATCCCATAATGTATAGGTAGACTGACACCATATATTTCCTTTAGATCTTTTCTGCAAGAGCAAGCCTTGACCAATCATGTTAAAATTATGCCTAGAAAGCAAATATTTGTTTTAAAAACACATTCTGGTAGAACCTTTGAACCAATCTATGAAGTCAGTTAAAAATTATAAAGCATATAATACATAATACAGTGTTTGGTTGAGACAAGAGAAATGATTGAGAGCTCATTGTGCTGTAAGGCCAGGAAGAAGCACAATTCCCAGCGTAAAAGTATATTATGAGAACCATTTGTCCATTTTCACTCTCTATAGCCCTGTTGAAACAAATTTTAGCTGTTCTTTTCCAGTAGAGCTTGAAAAAAGAATTCAAATAGGAAAAAAAATGAGAATTTCAAAGATCTACTTTTAAATCTTTTATTATTTTTGGATATTTTTCAAAAGACTCATGCAACAGGAGTAGAAGACATGCCCATCTCAAGTTAGCAGAGTGCAACTAAATTAATTCAAACATTGTGTATTGGGCTGAAATTTTTAGACATTAATAATATTCAGGGAAGAGGGAACAGTTCAACATATAAAAAATGGACAGAGAAGACCCAAGGAAATTATCCACCTGTCTACTATCAATCACTAAATATATTAGGATTCTAGGCATTTTGTGATAACCTGACATAAAGAAAGGAAACCAAAGAAGAATAGCTTGCAATTCAAGAAAGAGAAACTTATACTAAAATAAAAATTGAGAGTAGAAATTAGTAAAATATTTCTCAAGTTAAACAGAAGACAGTTCACGAACTTTCTATTATCTTTGATAGTAAGAAAATTAAGGTTTTTAAAAAATGAAATTGTAGTAGGATGAAATTAAAAAAGGATAAGGTGAATTAAAATATAATAGAATGAAATGAAAGATAAATGTAAAAAAGAAAGATTAAAAACAAAAGTTAGGGCTTCATTGCAGTATAGAGAGCGGCATGCTTTTTTCTGACTATTTTGGAGAGAAACATGTAATATTGCAGGTTAAAGTCCAGTCTCAGCAACTTAGCTAAACTCTCAGCAACTTGGCAAGACCCTGTTTCAAAATAAAAAGGACTGGGGCTGTAGTTTAGAGTTTGAATACCCCTGGATTGAATCCTCAGTACCAATTTCCTGATCATTCAACTTGATCAAATATTATAAAGATATAACCCCCAGAATAGAGATTCCAATTCTTCTAATCATGAACAAAATGAAAACAAGAATGATTCTTCTAATGCTTTGTTATCTATAGGCATTTCCATGGACTACAGCTTATAAATTCCTAGAAACTACTGCAAGGAGCATTGACAGCTTTCCAAAACACCATCGGAAAAGTAAGAGGTTCCACTGCAGTATAAAAAGTGACAGTTCTTTTGCTGACTATTTTGGAAGGAAACACATTTAGTATTTTAACTTATTAAATTTTGAGCATAAAAACCCAGATTGTATGCCCCATTAATGATACACAATATAGGACAAAAGCATTTTAGAGTTGGTCTTTCCAAAATATTTTCCACAAAATAACCATAGTATATTAGTTAGTATTCATATTTTATTCTCATTTCCTATATTATTATATTGCTCAGAGGGATGAGACTTTGCATATCAGAATGTGCAGCAGCTGACAAGGCAAGCTCATGAGCATATATGTTCCACATGCAGCTGCTCCCAACCAATACGCTATCCTGTGTTCATTGTGTATTGTTTGTAAGAGCTTCTCTAACACCTGTTTAACTTATTCTCTATTGTATGTAACGTTATGGTCTGTAATGTTAAGTAGAGATAAATGCTACACTATAGGATCTTCTTGCAGATACTAGGAAAAGTCTCATGCTGTTAGTTGAAGTGCAAGTTTTTAGGCTGATCAAGACACCTACAGTCCAGTCGAAAAGTAGTAATAATCAGAAGGGTAGACATCAGATGAGATTGAGAATTAATTGGCAGAAATCCCTTGTTAATAGGAAACTCTAAACATGCTTAAATAGTATGAGATGACTAAAATGTGTATGATCAGTATTTGGAAGAAACAATTAAAAGAAGCTCACTGTGGCTTTAGAAATATTGAAGAGGTGGGGAAAATCCAACACCTCCATAGAGACTAGGTCATGATGACCCGGAGTCAATGTGAGCTCCCATTTCCAAAAACACAGATACTACTATAAATATATTCTGGGGTGGAAAAAGTTCCTGGTATAAGATAGCAATGCTCCAGCTCTGAACAAGACAGAAAAAAAAGAAATGGAGAGAAAACACAGATGTAAGTGTGATCACTTAGACTCAGAAAATCAAGGGCTGCATATTTTCTCTCACATGTGGAAATTACGGGGAAAAGATGAGAGGCAGTTAAGGAGCAAAGGGTCTTCATGAAAGTGAGAAGACTGGAAGGAAATTGAGGGATAGAAGATGGGAGAGAAAGGAGGTTCGGGGAAGGAAACAGACCAAATAATACAATGTGCATACATAAATGTATCCCTATGAATTTCACTATCATGTATATTTATAATATGCCAATTTTTTTTTTTCAGTACTGGGGATTGAACTCAGAGGCATTCTACTTCCGAGCTACACCCCCAGCCCTATTTTTTATTCTTTATTTTGAAACCGAGTCTCACTAAGTTGCGGAGTGCCTCACTAGGTAGCTGAGGCTGGCCGCGAACCCGGATCCTCCGGTCTCAGCCTCCCGAATGCTGGGATTACATGCGTGCACCACCACGCCCGGCTAATACGCCAATTTTTTTAATCAGGAAATTTGAAAAATATAAGTAGTATCTAGCCTTAATACAGTGAACCTTAAACCTTATTTTAAAGTTTTCAACATTATTCTCCTGAGGATACAAATGAAAATATGTTAGAACTTCATTACTTAAAAACATATTTGTCTACCCACCATATGCTTAAATTGACAATATAGGCAAATGTTTACTTTTATTTTATTGTAACTAATCATTTTCATTGAGATGTTCTTCTGCCTTTTTTTTTACATTTCAATTTAAATTTCACTTTGAAATTTTATTTTTAACTTTGTGATGATCAACATTTTGACGTCTATAGTAGACAAAGAGGGTAAGTTCTAGTGACCCCTCCTCCACAATTGAGAAGGTTATTTTAACAAAGCTTCCTTCTAATTTGTCGCATGTCATAATAATTTAATAGAATTACAAAAAAGCTCTCTTCATCTTCAGTCCTGGATATCTTAAAATTTCTCAGCTACTGAAATTTTTAAGAGACAGGTTCTGTTCCATATATTATAGCCACTGAATCAATTTTTTTAAAATTTCAGTCTGTGAGCAGAGTATTGAGAGAAACATGTATGGGTTCTATTTCCATGTATTAATACTTTTCTGCTTAAATTTATTGAATATAAACAATGACTATGTTTTTAAATTGAAAAGCAAACTAGCATTGAATCCTAAAAGGGATCTTTTTTGGCAAAATTATAGAGAGAGTAAAAAGATTAGTGGTTGCTAGCGGTTGGGTTGGTGTGGAAGAGAGGAAGAATGGAGAGGTGGGGCTCAGGGCATTTTTAAGACAAGAAAACTCTTCTGTGTGATACTTTAATGGTAGCTACATGGATATTATGAATACAGCACAATCCATAGAACCAAGCAACACAACAAATGAACCCAAATGTAAACTATGTATTTTAATTAAGAATAACGTATCAATATTGGCCCAACAACTGTTAAGAGATATACCACAATGAAGCAAGATATTAATAATAATGGAATCTGTGAAGGAGGGTGGGAGAGGTAGTATATAAAAACTCACTGTACTTCTGTTAATATTTTTCTATAAATCTAAGGTGCTCTAAAAAGTAAAGCCTATTAATTAAATGAGAGGAGAGAGAGAGAGAGAGAGAGAGAGAGAGAGAGAGAGAGAGAGAGAGAGAGAGAGAAAGAGAGAGAAAAGCGAGAGAAAGCTTTTCCACTGACAAGAGAGTTACTCATTCAGTAATCTAGTGACAAAATTTGACAAATGCATGGAGGGTGACTCAAGTATTATTTAGAATCCAGAAGAGAATGGGTTTAACTCCCTCTAGAAACTGATTACTTTTTCATATATTTGATTATTCATATTTCCTTCTATTTCTTAGTATGATGCATATGCTCAAGTTTCTGGAAAATTCCCCTTTAATTAAATAGTATAGCAGCATGTAATTCAATGTGTGACCTTCTTACTGAGGCAAACTCCTCTTAGACTATGTAAATGTGCTCTTTTTCAAATTTTCCCCAAGCAGAAATTATAAAAGTGCTTATGTTGCAAAATGATCCTTTGCATTCAAAATAAATATATTTTTAATGTTAACCAAAAAAAAGCATCTAAGAAGACAGATGCTAATGATTCATATGCTAGAAATCGAGTTTTGCATTTAATGGATATGGCAACATTGATAACATGAGAAATAATCATTTTGATAGAATTTATTGTACTGAACACCACTTTAAGCCAATATTTTATTACTATTCATCTGTTTATCATTTACTGAAAAAACGTCAGAATTCAGCAGTCACTCCAAAAATGTGAATGATTGTTCCTCAGAATATAACACATTTGTTAAGTTTATGTCATCTTATGATGGTATGTTACTTTTTTTTTTTGCCAAGTGAAATTTAGCTCTAACTAAATTCTACTCCCATATCCAACAGTAACTTAGACACTTAGGAAAGATACTCTAAGAACAATTCATTTTCTGTACCTTACATACTGACCTTACCACCTAATAAATCCCTTCTATCAATGAATTTATCCACTCTTGAGATCAAAACCCTCATGATTCAATTATTTCACCTATGAACATTTTTTTAATTACTACTACATGAGCTTTTCCAAGGGACATTCTATAGCCAAACCATAACACACATGCTTAAAGATATGTACACATCTTTAAATATATATATATTTTTTTTTCTTTTTTTTTTTCTACACAGTAGGCACTCTACCTATTGCTGCTGAGCTACTTCCCAAGCCCTGCTTAAGGATCTGGACCCTTTTATTTTGATGCTATATATATATATATTTTTTTTTCCCATTACATTGCCAATGTTACTATTTCTATGTAAATATAGAATATTAACTCTTTCAAACTTCCTAGTATAAAGATTATTTCATGTCAGTATTCCACAGTGTTTTTTTTTTTTTTTCATGTTGCTAACCTAATTTATTCAAAATGTTGACAGTGTTTGAAAGTAATGCGTGAGCAGTTCCTAGCTCACTACTGCACTGTCAATATGCTTTGACATAGAGGCTGGCATTTGTTAGTTGGGTAAACTGCATTTTTTTGAATACTGACAGATTATTCTCCACAACACATATTAGAAAAAGGAATTTCATAAATACAGGCTTTATTAATTTGTGGAACTGTCATAGTAAATTTATTTCCTCATAACTTTAGGGTCTTTAAGTATGAGATCCAGGTGCCCATAGTTTCTTCTCAGGCTTCTCTCCTTGGCTTCTAGATGGACCTCTTCCTTCTGTATCTTCTCATAGCCTCACCTCTTGGTGGGTCTGTGTCCTACTCTCCTTTTATGAGGACATCCGTCAGATTAGATTATAACTCATTTTAAAGGCTTCATTTTAATGTAATTACCACTGTGAGGGCTTTACAATGAAATATAGTCACATTCTAAAGCACTAGAGATTAAGACTTTAACACAGAAATGGGGGCAAAATTCAGCTCCTAACATTAAGAAAATTTCTCCTACTTATTATCAGCAAAGGGTAAGGAAAATGATGTATCAATAAAAACACCGAAATCATTCAGTCTTGTTTGTTTTTTTTTGTTCTACAGTTCTTGTACTAGATGATTCTTCTGGTAATAATCTTATTGTTTGTAAGGATAATACATGTGACTGAGGAATAGTGACTATATCACAGAGGACTCTGTGGCAGGGGTTCTATGTATGATTTGGAATATGAGTAATTTTCTTGAAAATATGAAAACAGCAGCACACAATAAATATTTCATAGACTTTGAAAGGCATGGAAACATCTAATTCTACTGTGTATCAGTACACATATGGTGATATTTTCATTATATAAAAAAAAAACAAATGAGAAGAGGTAAAAAAACAAAACAAAAATTAAAATGGGCCAACTCATAAACTAGGAAAAGGCTTTTAAGTAAGGTTTCTAATAAGCTATCATCCACTGAATTAAGATATAAGAAATATTTCCTGCATAACTAGTTAGAAAAAGTGTACTATTTTTCTGAAGTTAAAATAATTGAGCCAAAATAGCCTATTTATAATTCTAAGAAATAAGTTAGATTTTGAAGTAAGGATAGTTGTCTTTGATAGTCAAATAGATATTTAGTAATTTTGCTCTGCTTTCAAAGAAAATGTACAAGCTGCATACTGATCTCAGACAGCTTAAAAACTAACAGGTGTGATGTAAACCTAGTATTTTACACATTATATCTTAAAAAATACATGTTTTAGAAATTCAGTTCTTATTGTGTTTTTCAATTGAAGAAAATGAATACATTTCACTCTTTATTCCTTAGATTAAAATTTTATCCTTAACAAAATTGGTGCATTATCTACAGCTTGGGAATAATCCATCCTGTATTAGTTTCTTGGAGAGGTGATCCTGCTGGTTTCTTCAGTTATTCTCTCCAGTCCTTTGAAACAGAAGAGTTAATTCTATAGCCGTTTCAAAGGATTTGCCTTAAAAATAGTCTTTCATGATTTAGAGCCTGTGGAGTGACCACCTCCACACTTTACTGGTCACAAGTCACTTTTAAAGCAACTAAATCCATTGAAAGCCAATCTGATAGGACTGTCATGTCTGTGTAATCCTCCAGGGAAGTTAGTCACATAGCCTGGCTAAAGAATTGCCTGCCAGACAAGTGTCATGGATAAATAGTCCCCCAAGGACTTCGAGAAAAAGGCAAGTCAGTCTGTATCTCATACAGAGAAGAACAGTTTGCCTTATCATAGCTAAAGACTTTAAATATTTTAGAATTTTGTTTAATAATTGGATATATAATTTCCTGAACAATTTTTATGCATGTTGTAAAAATATATCTTAATCTTTGCATATGCATATTCTTGCAACATCTTTTTTTTTTTTTTTTCCAGAGGTGTCCTGTGGCTTGTTAAAGCATCTGTCTGTCTTGTTCATGGAATCATGAACAAGGTCACAGAACCTAGGAAAATCAGTAATGACAATGCAATGATGGACAGGGATAGAGCAGAAAATTAAAATATCCATAAGAGATTTGGGATTTGCTAGGCATCATGTGTTCCAAAAACAAAAGTAGATCTCATATACACTAAGTATAAAACAAGAGTTTTGGCAAGCTATGCCCAAATCCTAAAGTTAGCTCAAGACCTGAAGAACAATTTCAGTCACAATATCACTTTGTTTTTACCTGTTGACTCCTCCAAAAGTCAAGCCATTAAAAAGAAAAATCACATATCCTCCACATATACTCCCTGGAATATAGTTTGATTTGGCATGACATTTCTTTAGTTCTTGAACTTTTCAAGACAAATAATACGTGGGATAGAAGAAGTGTAGTGGTGATAATATTTTTGATAAAAAATATTTCAAAGACCATTTTTGTACAGCATTCAACTATTTGTCTAGACAGCATATCAGGTGAATAAACTATTAATATAAAACCATCTTCCTAGCCAGGTATGGTGGTAAATTCCTGTAATCCCAGTATTTGGGAGGCTGAGACAGGAGGATCAAAGGTTTAAGACCAGCTTCAGCAACTTCACAAGACCCTCAGCAACTTAGTGAGATCCTGTTTCAAAAAAAAAAAAATAGGGCTGGGAAGTAGATGCTTCCTGGGTTCAATCTCTAGTACAAAAACAGCAATAAAAAAACAAACAAACAATAAAACATAGAAACATTTTCCTGCAGTCTCACTTTTATAATTATTGAAATTTGGAAGAATCTTTTACCATTTTGTTTGATGTCTTCCTATCACATATTTAGTAAATCATTTTAATCAGTGTGCAGAGCATAATATAATCTTTCTCTCCTAACTTGACTTTCATACCCTGTGTCCTAAGAAAGGCATACCTTAAAGGACTATTAAGAGGTAGAGGCCTCCTGATGTCAATGGTACCATCTCACTGTCTAATTAGTTTTCCTGCTGCATCTTTACTCCACTTCATTACTATCTTTTTTGTAGAATTTCAGTTGATAGACCCTATTCATTATTTTTTTACATTTATTTGACCTATTATCTTATACAGCCAGAGGAAATAAAATTGCAAAACAGATTACTTTTTAAACCTTAATCATTTTTGTTGTGGTGGTTTGTGATATTGGAAATTGAACTCAGGATCATTTTACTTCTGAGCTACATCCTCAGCCCATTCAATTTTTTTTTTGTTTTGAAACAGGGTCTCACTAATTTGCTGAGAGTATCTCTAAATTGCTGAGGCTGTCATTGAACCTGTCATCCTCCTGTCTCATACTCCCAAGTACTGAGATTTCAGGTGTGTGCCACCATGTGCAGCTAAAACATATTCTGATTAATGCAAAAGTTTATGTTAAATATTACCCAAAGATGTGCTGATGTTTGCTTCACAGCCTTAGTGAACTTTAGAAATATCATGTTGATGTTGAAATCTTGGGAAATTAATGAGTAATTGTTTCTGTATGCATCTGGGCATTCTATCTCAAATTTATAGTATATACTCCAGTCATACCCACAAAAATAGCCATAATATATATTTCATGCATAGTATATATGCAATATATATATAAGAGCAATATGCCTATGTACATACACACACATATATATATTGCTTCAAACCACTGTTCCTAAAATAGTTAAAAATCACTGAATTATTTCTGCCAGTTTTAAGCCATGATGAGTCTCCACTAGTTTTAACAAACTGAGACATATGTGCTGCATATACAGGTCCCAGTGAAGTATCTTCCATAGCAACAGTAACCATACAATATAGATATTTTCTAATAATTTTTCTTACAAAATCTCTTAGGATGAATTATAAGAGTGTTAATGGTAATAACTTTGTGTGCACAATAAATGCTCAAAATGGCTCCCTGTTAGTAAAAACAAAGAGAACCACACAAAGGCTTGCTGCCTCCCAGTTGTGTGTTTGTATCAAGCTAGGGATAACAATATGTAGCATTTTTTTTTTTTTAACTCTTTGATTTGTTGTTCAACTAAACAACTCGATGTTGCACAGGGCGGTGATAGTCAACCTTGGGTGTCAATTTCTGTTTTGAGGTAATGTGCATTGAATATTGGACCTCATGCATTCTAGGCAAATACTTTCCCACTGAGCTGTATTCCCAGCACCTTTTATTTTGAGACCGGGTCTTACTATGTTGTCCAGGTTGGCCTCCAATTTGTGATCCTCCCTCAATGTTGAAATAACTGAGATTACAGGTGTGCACCGTGACAGCAGGTTTAGGCGTCAGCTTTATTCAACTATTGTCCCTGTTTATTTAATCAAACACTAATGTAGATATTGCTCTGAAGGTATTTTACAGACAGGGATAATGTCAACAATCAGTTGACTCAAGTCATTGATCATCTGGATGTGCCTGATATAAGGCAATGAAAGACCTTAAGAATAGAATTACAGTTTTCCTGACGAGGAATAAATTCTGTCTGTGGACTGGAACTTCAGCCTTCAGCTAAGAATTTCTAGCCTGCCATTTCTGACAGTTTGTCATAAAGATTTCTAGCTTACCCAGCCAGCCCCTATTTTTGGACATGGAAGCAGGGGACGTAATCCCTCTACTAGGGATCTCTTCCTACAGTTTTCAACACTTTCCAATAATGTATCCAAATTACTAATGCATCAACTGGATTAACCCACTGATGACGTCAGAGCCCCATGATCATCCATCACTTTCTGAAAGCCTCACCTGTGTACATTACTGCACTGGGGACCAACTCTTTAAGCAAAGGAGCCTTTGGGGGACTTTCCAGATCCAAACTATAACACATGCTAAATATAAAACTTATTAAATGAAATATTTCATCACTGTGTAATGAAAATAATAGTAATGATACCCATATCTAGACCCAAACACACATACATACACACATATGCAATTATAGGCATACAAGAATGCATACTTTTACATCCTAGTTTTCTTCTTTACTATATTAGCTTCTTATCTCATTTAGCTTATTTCTATATAATATTAATGGTTGAATACATTATCACATTGGTATATTTTTAAATCATTGCTTGCTCAGCAGGACTTGAAGTGCATGCCTGTAATCCTTGTACTTGGGAAGCTGAGACAGTATTGCAGTTTCAAAACCAGTCTCAGCAACTTAGTAAGAACCTTAAAATTAGCAAGATCCTGTTTCAAAATAAAAAATAAAATAAGGCTAAGGGTGTAGCTCAGAGGTAGAATGCCCCTAGGGTTAATTACCAGTACTGAAAAAAAATAATGCTTGCTCATACATTTTTTCATGTCTGATAATTCCTTTGATTAAATTCCTAGATAAAATTGTTGTTCAGTTAGAATAAATACCTTTAGGACTTAAAAAATTGCTCCAATGTTTCTAGAAAAAATAGTATGCATTTATATTTCCACCAAAACATGTAATTTTTAAAAATTCTTATAATGAAGTAATAGCAGCTTTTTTTGTTTTTGCTCTATTTGTAAGATAGAGTATTTCTTTGATAAAAAATTAATAATACTGATAATTTTATATTTATTTGTATTTATATTTCTTCTATTATCAATAACCGGTTTAATTTATTTCTACCAATTATTTAGTGTCTTAATTTCATAATTTCATTTTTTCCTACCATGGTGAATAAATTTTTATAATAAGAATATTATATTTTTTATCAATTATTACAGTTATTCTCTCCAAATTCATTGGGTAACACTTTCATTTCTCATTTGTATGTAAAACTATCTATATCAAATATTAAATCTTTAAGTATTTCTTGGTAGTTCCATTTATTTATCAATTCTTTAATCCTTGATATATATATAATTTTACATTTATGACATACATAGTATGTCCCCTTGTTCTTTTTATAATAATATTGATGTCAAAATTGAATAGAATATTAATATCTCTTCTTAAAATAATCTCATGAGTTTTAATTTTAATATCATTAAGTTTGCATCATTTTAACTGTGTTCTGCACATCAGTGGTTATCTCCACTATGGAAAGTAGACTGCAAGTACTTAAGAAATTTCAGCAAAAGACATGGAATACAATCTTCATATTTATGTTAAACAAATCAAATATGGTTAATTATAATTTTTCAGAGGCATCACTCTAAATAATGATTGCTAGTCTTATAAGTAGCATATATATTTAAATATATATATAAATATATATAAATTTATAAATTTATATAAATATTCTTCTATTATATATATGAATTTATAAATTTATATATTTATATATATATTTAAATATATACATACATGCTACTTATAAGACTATATATATATATTTATATATATATATATATGAGGATTTTGCTGTTCCTTTCGGCTTGAGTAATTCACTAAGGAGTTCATAGGACAAGTATACCTTACCCATTAAAAAGGATTTTCTAGAGATTGAGGTAGAATAGAAGAAATAAAAAGGTAGAAAGGAAAGAAAAAGAAAGGAGTAGAATATCATTTTAATCTAGAAGCCTTCTGCATACCTCCCCCCCACCCCCACCCCCAGGCCTATCACTTCCCAAACCAGTTCTGTCTCCCAGGTCTGTCACTCTCACATTTAGGGGAAATCTACAAATCTTAGAATTATTGTAAATTCACTCACTTATGAAAATATTGCCTTATGCAATATTACCTTATGCAATATTAACTATTCAACTTAATAAATATATTAAGCAAAGAGAGATGCAATAGGTTAATAAACCTATCATCAAGCCGGGCGTGGTGGTGCATGTTTATAATCCCAACATTTGGGAGGCTGACGGAGGATCCAGGTTCTCGGCCAGCCTCACCTACCTAGTGAGGCATTCCGCTACTTAATGAAACCCTTTTTGAAAATAAAGAATAAAAAATTGGTCTGGGGGCTTGAAGGTAGCTTGAAGGTAGAATGTCCCTGAGTTCAATCCCTAGTACCGCAAAAAAAGAAAGAAAGAAAGAAAGAAAGAAAGAAAGAAAGAAAGAAAGAAAGAAAGAAAGAAAGAAAGAAAGAAAGAAAGAAACCTATCATCTAGAGTACTTTCCAACATTATCCACCAGTAAGATAATGACTATATCAGAATAATCATCCTGAGAATGTCTAGACCACTGTCTTATGATCACCAACCAGACTAATGTCATCATCATACACCTTTGTATGTCCATCCTGCACCAAGTCTCCTTTAAAAGAAGAACCTGAGGACCTCAAAGGTGAGTCTCACTTTGGAGATGGCCTGCATTCTCCCTTAAATGTACATTATATACTTTTCTAAATAAATATTTGTGCCTCTAATTGGCATCCTGAAATTCATTTCTGTGATAGTTGTCAAGAGTGTCAGTTATCCTGAGCTTAGGTCCCCACTCCCGGGAACTCCTCAGACCTCTTCTGGTGACAACATGAAATGGAATTTTCCAGAGCCAAATTCATTATTACTTTATTCAGAACAAACAGATCTTTCGCTAGATCTTTGAAGGATCTAGTGAAAATTGTAAATATGATTAAGGCATTGAGAGTAACGGCAAAACATCTTCATTTATGAGATGTCATGGGTAGGAAGTTCAAGACTGCTCTACTGATATTGTTTGTCCTCTATTCAGTGGAAATGTGCTCATATGAAAGCTGGGCATAACCTGTAGGATTACTTAAAGACCCTCTTTAAGCTTTTCTTTTAAGTTTCTAGAAAAAAAAATGTAACTCATTATATTGAACTGAGCATGGCCAGTAGTGTTCAAGTCTGCCATCTTTTTTGTGCCTACCATCTTTATGTGTTCCTATCTATCATTTTAACATTTTGCCATGTTCTCTATCCTCTTTAGAAAACTCTTTAGTTTTTGCTTTCCTTACTTGCTGCATGTAGCAAATTTTTCTCCATCCTTTTATCTTTTGGTCATGTTTCTTTGCCTTATATTTACCAAGAAGTAAATCCTTTGTATTTGGTAAAAATAAGACTACAAGTGTGAGTCAGAGTTTTCTAATTTCATAAGATAGAGAAGAAAAATAGCTATGTATAGCTTTTCAAAAAATATTCTAAAAATAAAAAATAAAAAATCTTTGAAATGAATTTAGTTTTTTTTGTAATGTTCATATATATAACGTTCATGAAACATGTTTCAGTTTTTTGTGGTAAGAATTTTTTATAAAGAAATTTCATCTTTTATTTTAAAGACTTATTTGTGTCTGAGGTGATGTTCCTTATTAACAACTCTGAGATAGAGATTCATGTGCATAAGGTTTATTGAACAAATATTTAATCACAATGTCTGTAAAACAGCATGTGATACAGGTTGGGACAGAGAAACTAAAAAGAGCTGCCCTTGTAAAAAGACCTTGGCCAATCCCACAGAAAGTTATATAGCTGGCTCACTTGTCAAGGGTTGTCTCAAGTTCAGATACATGGGTTAGGCTTTCTTACTCCACTGTGACCTGACCTGTTCCTTTTCATTAACTAGATATGGGCTGCCCTTGATGGTTAAATTTTTCTGATAGTTGCTCACACATAATTGATTTAAAAACAAAAACCAACATAAGCAAAACGAAAACATACACATAAAGTTTTTTTTTGTATTTCTGTATCAGAATCTAAAATAATGATATAAAATACACTACTAATCAAATTTCAAATTATAATATTCACAGATATAATAGTCATAATTTTCTTGAAATAATTGTGGATTTTGATTTTACTTATCTTACATTTTCTGAGCACCTATGTATAGTGTTATTATACAGTACAAAAAGTCACAGTATAAAAGGATGCAAAGCAATGTTGATACTTTGGGATATAGAGGAGATGATTTTTCAAATAACTGCAATAAGTTGTCCTGTTAATAATTTGTATTGCTATAAATCAAAGCATTTGAGTCTTTTAAAGTGGAAGAAGTTTAGCTATTAATAACATTCAGAAAAGTTTTACTAAGAGCATTTGTTTTAATTTTTAAAGAATGAATAAGGTTTTGAGAGGCAGAGATGAATATTAGCAGCACTCCTAGCAGAGGAAGGACATTAATAAGAAATAGAAAGGCAGAAGTGCATGACATTTTAGGGTCTAATATGATTGTCCCAATTTGATGAAAAACCAAGCCTATGAACAGACATAGGTTAGACTTTTAGAAAGTTGTATTCTTCAGTTCCTCGTATGTCAGATTGGCTCTGTATTCATACTGTGGGGGCTTGAAAGAGAGGCATGTTGTAAAGACACCACTGACAAATAGATCCTGTCTCTCTGTCAGACGACACAAGTTAACCAATCCACCTATCTATTGACCTCCAAAATATATTCAAACCTGACCACATTTCACCATTTCTTGTGCTATGACTATGATTCTAGGACTCATCTTCTGTTATCTGCATTGTGACTGTAAACCTCCAAACGGAACTTGTCTCCACACAAACCATTCTCCAAACAGGCAAAGCCACCCTTTGAAAATACAAGCCAGATAATTTCAGTATTCACAGTGATGGCTCCAGTGTCATTCCATGGTGTGAAGACTGAAAACCCAAGTTTTGACCACGATCTACAAGGTTTGATGGGGTTTGTTTCTGAACACATTTCAGGTTTCTTGTTTCGCTTGCTCAATTATCCTGTCAATGTCTCTCAATTCCAAGATTTGCTACATCTGGGGCTTGTGTTGTTCACTTTTCTGAGTCTTGATGACACAGGGCTGCTATCATCCCATCAGTTTTATTTTATCGGGATGATTATTTCATCAGAAAAGCCTCTGCCAAATGAACATCTAAAATACAATTTTTGGAAGTCAGGCATGGTGGCACATGCTTGTAATCCCAGTACTTGGGAGGCTGAGATAGGAGGATCACAGGTTCATGGCCAGCCTCAGCTACTGAGTGAGGCTCTCTGCAACTTAGTGAGACTGTTTCAAAATAAAGAATAAAAAATAGGGCTGGGAGTGTATTTCAGAGGTAGAATGCCCCTGGGTTCCATCCCCAGTACAGCCAAAAAATTAATAATAATAATAATAATAATAATAATAATAATAATGTAAATACAGTAAATAAATAAAATATAAAATATATTTTCTGGTGTGTGTGTGTGTGTGTGTGTGTGTATGTGTGTGTGTGTGTTGGGGACAGAGGTACTAGGGATTAAACTCAAGGACATTCTACCCTTGAGCTACAACCCCAGCCTTATTTTTTTTTTTTTTTTAATTTTGAAACAGTGTCTCACTAAGTCACTGAGGCTGGCCTTGAACCTGTGATTCTCCTGGCTCAACTTCCCAAGTACTGGGATTGCAGGCATCAAATTGCATTTTTATGTCAATATATACTCCAAATAGGATGCAAGATTCAAATAGAAGAGAAAAATAAATAAAAGGTCTTATCTTGTTTTCTACTATGTTAAGAACACTGAGAGTAGTGGGTTAATTTTTATGTGGTCAGTGTATTACCAAATGACAGTCATTATAAAATACCAGTCAATTTGGAATATTTCATAGCGTTAAGAAATCATAAACATAATTTGGGTGATTCTCTTGGTAAATTACTCTTTCAGGATTAGAATACCCACGGCAGTCGGGAAATTTTTAATGTATTCACAAATATTTAGTAATCATAAATATAAACATTAAGCTTTTCAAAAAAAGTGTGCTTGCAGTTTTTAAAGTCTTCTGGGAAGGATTTAGAAATAATGTAATAAGACAACTTTAAAGAGAGAAAAATCAAATTTTAAAAATCTAATTAACTAAAGCAAAATTAGGTAAATCATTTTAGAGGGACAAAATGGCCAGTGGGCCTAAAACGACTTAAATATTAGTGAAGAATATGTTAACTTCTATAAGAATGATCACAAAAGAGAAACATCACTCATTTAAGTGAGCTGAAGAAAGGAAAACCACAGAACAAATAGTAACCATGCCAATCTAATTTCCAACAAGAACAAATTTGGATTTAATAGATCCTAGTCAGATGGGCTCCAAAAATCCCTATAGGGAATCTTTGAAATGATTTGTACGTCTATTTTTCATTCATAACAACTGCATGAACACTCACTCTTTTCATCTTGAATATTTCCTCACCAAACAAACTTTATTTTATCTCCCTTCCTACTAAGAGGGAGTAAATGGGCTGCTTATGTAGACTTCAATATTCCATCATCTGTGACACTTTATCTCATTGTAAATTAATATATTGGCACATAGCTTGTATGCTTATTTAATGTAAACCCACTCCTAAGAGATGGATTTGCTCTCTTGTGCTGACAAAATCAGTTTTCTAAGCCACAGGTAAAATTCAGGATTCTGGAAAAATCCACCAAAGTAATGAATGATACTACGTGAGGCTCTGGGAGAGGCTCTGAAGGGCTCTGCCTCTGGGACGTTCAGTACACTCACTTTTGCTAAGTGTGCCACAGCATCTTCTTATTTTAGTTTCTATACTGTCTCCACTGTTCAAGTAAAGATGGAGATTTGTTTTTAACTGTAGAAGAAGAAATTTATTTTAAATAGTCTCTAAAAATTAAAGTGTATGCTTGTCATTCTCATTGTTAATAACATAAGGTGATAAAAATATTATTTAATCAATTATCCATTTATTGAATGAATATGGGTTTATTTACTCTCTAATGCAAGACATGATCCCTGCACTCATGGAGTTTATGTTTCAATTACAAATATGGATGGAAAACTAATTACACAAACTTTAATAAAAAATTTTATGTGTTATATGAAAGAAGTGCTAGAGAGAATAAGAATATTTTAGGCTCCAGAAACTGCAATTTTGAAAGCCTAGAGACAGGAGAGAGCATAACATATTTGAAGAACTGAAAAGGCAATATGGTCAAAATGCAGAATGCGAGGAGAAAATATTTAATATGGCTTTTTATGGGTAGAGGAATGAGACATCATAAATTGAAAAAATCTGGAACATGTGAGGTTATATAATACAAATAATTTGAATTTTTTTTATTTTACTTTTCTAATGCATGTGAACGTGAAAGTTATGGTAGACTAAATAAGAGCTCTAAAGAGTTCCTACTCTCTAGAATCTGAAAATTTTACCTTATATGATAAAAGGGGCTTTGCAGATGTGATAAAGATCTTGAGACTTGAGATAGGAAATTATTCTGGGTTATCAGATGGGTTCATTGTTATCATAATGGTTCTTACAAGAAGAAGGCAAGAAGGTCAAAGTTAGAGAAGAAATAGGAAATAAAAGAAGCAGAAGTTGGAATGATACCCTAAGAAAATAGGACAGGCCTTGAGCCTGTGTTGTAAGCATCTTCTAATAAATTTGAAAAAGCCAAGAATCACATGGTTCCTGAGGACCCTGATGATAGGGAACAAACCCTAAAATGTCTTGGCGATTTTTGTTACAGTAGTAATAGGAAACCAATTAAATGTCATGTGATTTGACATATGGTCTGTATTATTAAAGGTAGAATGCTTCGTATTATTCAATATAGTTAACCCAAATAAAAATTTAGCTCTCTAGAGAATAGGATGTTTTTGATCTTCCTGACTCCAAGTTCTGCATATAATACATCATATAATTTACTCATTTATCTAATGTAGGAATTTGTTAAAATTTAAAGTGCATTCAAGCCACAGTTCTGCTTCGAAACATCATTTAATGCTCTGCTTTTTATCAGTTATATGAGCTCTGTCTATGGAATTTCAAACTGGGACCAGAAGATAGTGCTCTCTTTCCTTTGGGGGGAATATGGGTGGGAAACGTCTTTTAAGAAAATTTTCCATAACTAGCAAAGCATACAGGGTGTTTCGTCTTTAGAATCTGACTCTCTCTCTCTCTCTCTCTCTCTCTCTCTCTCTCTCTCTCTCTATATATATATATATATATATATATATATATATATATATATATAATTTTTTTTGGGGGGGTACTGGGGATTGAACCCAGGGGCATTCTACCTCCGAGCTACACCCCAGCTCTATTTTTTTATTCTTTTATTTTGAAACAGGCTCTCACTAAGTTGCAGAGGGCCTCACTAGGTAGCTGAGGCTGACCGCAAACCCAGATCCTCCGGGTCTCAGCCTCCCAAATGCTGGGATTACAAGCCTGCGCCACCACGCCTGGCTTGACCAAATATATTTGACTTAAATTTAAATATTTTTTAACCCATATTTCTCATTTGGTTTTATTTCTTACTTGAAGTAAGTTAATGTTCTCTCTTAGTTTATCTATAAAACATAATCAGTTTATGTCATTGGTTTCAAATGTTTAAATAATATTGCACACATTAAAATATACTAACAAAATTATGAACATATAGATTGTGCCACTCATTCTTCTCTTTCCTCCTCTTCTTTCATCATATCTCTCTATACGTAAGACTCATTTAAAAGGAAATTTATCTAGAAAGGCCCGTATAGACAATTGAACCTGGGATTGTTTTAGGTACCAGTAAACAGAAGAGGGGAAGGAGTGGGAAGGGTATCAGAGGGAAACTCACCAACTATTGTGTGCATGTATGTCCCTATCATTCTGAATTACATAATTATGTGAGATTATGATTCACCAATAAAAAGTGTTTTTAAAACTTCAACCTGCAGAAATGGGAGTTTAAAGAATACATTTTAATGTACTTCTTAGTTTCACAACATGTACAGGCTGACAATTCCTCCAGAGCCATTCATACTGCATACTGTCTTTCTATTTCATAGCAAGTACTACCTGTGTACAGCAATGCCGTGAGACAGAAACTGTGCATGTCAGCACCATCTCCTGTTTCTTTGACAAGTATCTCAAGTGAACCAACTTTCAGAATAATGGGGACTCAACCAGATGAATGTGCCTGACACCAAATTGGTATCAAATAAATATTATATGAGTCACAGAATAAAGGGCAGAATGTACAAGGTAGAGTGAATTTGTTAACACTCATTCATGTCAACTGTTCTCTAGTTGACATCACTTCTGAGAAAATTTAGAAGACATAAAAGGATAAGTGTTTTTATTAACCTTGTTTTGTGTATACATGTGAGAGTGAGTGTGTGTGTGTGTTTGTGTGTGTGTGTGTGTGTGTGTGTGTGTGTGATTTTCCTTAATTCTGAGTAAAATGAGTTGGGGTGTCAACTTATTTTCCAATCTCCTACTATAAAATTTTGAAAGATGTTTGATAGAGCTGTATTCTGACAATGCTGAGCATTCCTATACCTGAGGGAGAACGAGAACATTGCAACAGGAGGTGGTATTTCCCTCAGAGCAAGCCTGACAGATAAATGCCTAATAAGCTTTTCTAACTCAAATCTGACTTTAGATAGATTCAGACCAGGGTTACTGAAATCCTCTCTTGGACATCTCACTGCAGCTCTAGAGAAGCTACTTTGGGAAATTCTGGAACCATGCCACACTCGGTAAAATGCTTATGTCCCAATAATTTTCATGATGACTATAACTGAATACTATGGTACCTTTTTAATGCAAACTACCTCTCTAAAACAGCTATAATTATAAATAGTTTATGACAAATACAAGTTTTATATTTTGGAGACCATTGGATTTTCCTTGCCACAAAATTTCCATGCCAAAAATTACTGATTTAAAGGCAATAAAATTACAATTTTAAAGCAACTGGCATATGTTTTGGGCTCATTGTTACCTAATCTTTATTTATGTCTTTGCAACTGGCAGTCATCAAGGGGTGGAACTGCGCCATGCAGATATGTCTGCAACTATAATGCAGCCCAGCCTTGAAGGTTTAGAATGGGTAATAAACCTGATTTATTAAATAAACTCTATTAATGTTACACTAGGGATAGAATTATTGTGGAGCCCTTTACATTGTAAGAATTTATAATTATCATTTATTCTTAAGAATACAGCTGCATCTTTATAAAATAGTCACTAGACTCTGACATGCTGGGCTGTGTAAAACTGATAATGAGTTGAAAATTAAGATTGTCAGCAGTATGTTCTCTAAAACAGCACACAAGCCGTTTGAATCCCAAACAATAATAAAAGAATCTTTTTCTTTTCAGAAGAAAGTTACTATTTAAATCTCTAGAAAATATTCTTAGAACTAGTGTAAACTACTAAAAGCAAAAGTTTTTTGAAAAAGAGGTTTATATCAAGTGCTGAAAGTAAAGCATTTAAAGACTAAGACTAATTACTTTTTAATGCAGAATACAAAAAGAATGAAATTTGAAAACCATGTCACACAAAAATCTTTCATTTATAGCTGATCATATTCTTTCAAATGAAGAAATTAAATGAAGTGGATTAGGGAATTAGTATGTACATGATTAAAATTATTATGCTATAATAAATACCACACATATGTGCATACTTATAAACTTTCTTTTCCTATAGAGCTATTGAAAAGCAGAATAAAGGAAATTATCAACATTTCATCAATGTATTTTTGAATTTGAGTCCTGCTCATTATTTTATTGTAAACTCAAAAGACTGCTAAATTAAGTTTCCTTTCACTCTGTAGTAGAAGAAATTTCCCCTCATATGTTTCATCTTGGGAATTTGTGGCTTACTCTACACTCTCCTAATCACTGAATTGAGTTGAGTCTTTGGCCATGATCAGACTGTAAAAACTTACCTCTCCTCTTGTTTTTCAAAATTCATTATTTTAGAGGTGGATAAGTTACCCAAAATTGGCTAGCAAGAACCCTCCTCTAGATATTTGCAACAGTGGTACCAGGTGCATAACTCTTCTTCCAATGTTATGGTAGAATGAATGTTTTAATTTTTGCATTCCTCCCTAGGAGCATGGTGTCACCTCTTGAAGTTGGATAAATCAATTCTGATATTAAGTCTTAGACATCTTGTTTGATACTCTTTGTCCTTTTATGCTTCTAAAATCTACATTTAGAAAAATTCCTTGTTGACAAAGAACTATTAGGAGAAGGATGAAGGACATGAGATGGAGAAGCTCTGAACCAATCTCAGCTTGATCACGAATGGTACTCACTACAACCCAGAGCAGAACCATACCAACAGGCCAACAGATTTGTAAGAAAAAAGATTATTGCTAAGTGAGATCAGTCAGTCACAAAAAGTAAAAAAATCATGTTTTCTCCCTAATATGTGGGAGCTAAGGAGAAAGTGGGTCATAGGAGGGAATCTAGATGAAGAAAGAAAAACTTTAGATGACCTAACTGAAGGTGATGGGAGACGGGGAGACCAAAACACCCAAATGCACATGATGTACATTCACAAACATATCAAAATCAATCACTAACCGGACCCTAAGAAGTAGGAGGGGGAAGGAATGGGGTGGGAATTGGGGAAGGGCTAAATGAGTGATGTGTGCATATATGCCTCTACCATCTTGTACCTCTTTAAGACATATAATTACAATGAACCAATTAAAAAAAAAGTATGTAAATTACTGAAGCTTTTGGTGGGTAATTGCAATTATTTGAATGTTTTTCACTCAGAATTCATATGTTGAAAACTTAATACCCAGTCATAAGTTAATGGAATTTGGAGGTAGGATTTTGGAGAGGTGATTGGATCTAGAGTACTCTTCCTTTATGAATGGATTCACAATTTCATGGATTAATGGATTAGTGGGTCATCAATAATGTGGCTTCATTATAATATTGGGCTTCTTTGGCACACTTGCCATGCTCTCACCATGTGACACCCTCATAGGATTCTGCAGAATATTTATAATTTTGCAGATGAAGCAATTGGAACTTAGGTTCCTTAGTCTCCAGAGCCGTAAATTGAATAAACTTTTTTTTTCTTTTATTTTTTTTGGGGGGATTGAACTTAAGGGCATTCTCTCTTTGAGCTACACTCCCAGCCCTTTATTTTTATTTTTTATTTTGAAGCAGGGTCTCACTAAGTTGCTGAAGTTCTCCCTAAATTGCTGAGACTGGCTTCCAACCTTCAATCTTCCTATCTCATCCTTCAAGTATTGATATTAGAGGTGTATGTCAGAATGTCCAGCTAACTTTTGTTTTTTTATAAATTACCCAGTCTCGTGTGTTCTTTGATAGCACCAGAAAATAGACTAAGCTAGTGGTTTACTAATAATAGCTAGCTCATATAGTGGCAAATATGAGTTTGGTGATAGTAGAAGTGAAAAACCTATGTTTATATTTTGGACATATTATCAAAATTGAGTAAGAAAAAATGTGAAGTGCATGAAAAAGATAAATGAAGAGGATAACTCTAAAATAACTCTTGCCTTTTGATTTGAAGGCAATCAAAAGGTAAGAATTTCAATTCACTGAAATGATAAATGAAAGCAATATTTTTATACACAATGTTGTGTCATATAAAGATATCTTTGTGATGAACTCCACATGTGATGGCAGCCACATGATGCTATATCCTCTAGTGTTGTTGTAGACATCTTTGTTTGTGTAAAGACACTCTGATGTGTACTCTCTGATGATTATGCAACCATGAAATAATAACCAGTTTCTTAGAATGTACCCATCATTTAACAATATGATGCTGTATGTATAGAAACCAAGTCTACTAGGATAAATTTATTCATTTATGAGCATATAGTTTATGTTGAAATCATAAGTCTGGATACATTACCAAAAGGTTGATTGTAAGATGGAAAATAAAAGACCAAAGTTGAGAAAACTAAGTGAACTATGAATAATCAAGCAACTCAAAATTTAGTGATAAAACAGGCATAGAAAGAAATAAAACCAGTATCTCAAGACAATCAACAGTAGAGCTCTGTACAAAGGATGTATAGTTATATCTCAACTTTAATATCATGAAAAACTCAGATAAGAAATTTAAATTTTGCTTTTTATGATGTTGACCTTGATGTTGATTCTCTCTTATTATCTAATGTTCTTAGACTGTGTATGTAATTAGTACTTCGATTATCTAATCAATATTTAAAATCTAAACTCTAATTTATAATATTTAACAATATATAACTAATATGCAGTTATATAACATATAACCTTATATTACATTATTATATATTACATAACTTCCAGCCTCTATAACTGTGAGAAAAATAAATGTCTGTTGTTTCTCTATAATATTTCATTATGGTTACCCTAGAAAATGAATATACATTTTTTTTAACACTGGCTATACTGATAATTGGTGTCAGGAAATTCAGTTTTGAAGGAGGCTACCTTAATCACTATAGAAAGCTTAGCAGAATACCTACTCTGTAAATATTGGACACCAGTAGTAATCCCTCAGTTATGACAATTAAAATCTACTGAAGGTCTCTGGCATGTAAAATTATACGTGACTAAGAACCAGTGCTTTATAGTAAAGGACTACACAGGCTCTCAAGAAGTTTTAAAATTTTTCTCAATCAAAAAAAAATTTTTTTTATTCATATATTGTGAACAGACATCTTTGTTAGGTACAAATTGAAAATGACATATGTGCCCACATTTCTCATTTGACCCCTTCCCCCAATTCCCACCCCACTCCCTTGCCCTCCCTCCCTCTCAAGTTCAATTTAGTGAGTAACCTTGATGTACATTAGGGTGTCCCCGCCCCCCGTCAATCCCTTTCGGTTAAATCAACTTCTTTCTTTATCAAGGGTCTCTCCTTTTCCATCTGAAGACCCTCTTATGTCGCATCTTCTCCTTAGCATCCGCATATTAGGGAGAACATATCAAGATCTTTTTACCACACACGATTAATTGAAGATTAAAATCAGGTTCAATTGATTCCAATGCTGATGTTCTTTTCAGTAGAATCTTTTATTTCAGAAGGATTACAAGTACAGGAGAAAAAAAAAAAAAAAAAGGAATACATAGATTAGAATGGGGCCTAGGGGTGAATGAGCAAGATTAAATTATGTCTTAAACTGGGCGTGGTGGCGCATGCTTGTAATCCCAGCATTTGGGAGGCTAAGATCAGAGGATCTGGGTTCTCGGCCAGCCTGAGCTACCTAGTGAGGCATTCCACAACTTAGTGAGACCCTGTTTCAAAATAAAGAATAAAAAAATAGGGCTGGGGTATAGCTCGGAGGTAGAATGCCCTGAGTTCAATCCCCAGTACCGCAAAATAAATAAATAAATAAATAAATAAATAAATAAATAAATATAAAAATAAATAAATTATGTCTTAAGAAAATCAGCTGTGATCCAGTAGTACTAATGAGAATTCAGGTAAGCAATGCTGTTGTATCTGAATTTAGAAATTATGGATTGATGAAGCTGTTACATGGAGTCCATCATTTCCATATGTTGATCTGCCTGATTATCATTTCTGCTGGGTTTTGTTTGAATTTGTTTCTTGAGTTTTGGTTTTTGTTTTTCCAGAAGGTATTCATAATCTTAGAAAGGCCAAGAGAAAGCTTGATGTCAACGGTGTATTAAGCATTAGAAATGAGAAGCGTGAGCCAGGCACAGTGGTGCATCTCAGGACCTAGGAGGCTGCATCCCACAGCAGTGCATCTGAAGATTTGGGAGGCTGACACATGAGGACTACAGGTTTGAGGAGAACCTCTGCAACTTAGCAGAAACCTCAGAAAATTAGCAAAACTCTGTTTCAAAATAAAATAGGGCTGGGGGTATGACTCAGTGGATTCGTGGATTCAATCTCAACACACACATACACACACACACACACACACACACACACACACACACACACCACAGAAAAAAAGAAATGAGAAGGATGAAGAGACAAACTACAGGTAAATGAGTTATTTCTCAATTAGTTATTTGAGTACCATATTGTTCTCTAATTATTGACTTATTTCTGTCTGGCCCAGTACATTGAGCTCTTTGCTATACAGGGCTATGTTTTCTGTGTTTTCAAAGCATTAGCACATCACATTACACCTCAAATACAATCAAAACTTATTAAAAATATGCTGAATAATTTAACAAGTCAAGTACTATCCAGTTAAAATGCCTTAAGAAGAAATAAGGAATCTATACAAGTAAAAGAAGAATGAGGCTATAAAATAAGAAATTATCTGTGCTATGAGCAAGATACTAGTTATTGAGCTTCTGATCTACTGGTGCATGTGCATAAACTAGCTAAGAAAATAAAACAAAAGAATACCCAAGTTTTATGGTTCAATCTCATCTGTTAACTTTTTTACACAGATTGATGAACTAGAGGGAGATCAGAATTGAAAGGGTCTTGCTAAGGCAGAAATAAGGAAAGCTTACCAATGTTTTTATCCAGCAGTGTCAGCTGGTCCTATTTTTTTTCCCGACATTTCAATGTTAATTTGTTAGGAAAAAAAGTCTAGTATTCAGAAGACTGCAATAATTTTAATTATGTTTGGCCTGCAGCACATAGCAGCACAGTGAGTGGGAGTAAGCACTTCTTAAATTCCCCAATGAGTATTTTCTGAAAACTGCATTGCAAAAAAATACATGTGACTATCTAAAATTTCAGAAGAGTACTTCATATAAACACAAAAACAAAATACTCAAAAGCACATGTTTAAGAGTAATTTGGAGCAAAGCAGGAAAAAATTGTTTCAAATGTGGGAGGGAAACAACACAGTCAAGAGATAAGGTTACCACATAATGAAATACATGCAAATTTCTGATACTACTGTAATAAGACAGTTTTGAAGGTTTGAACATTTGACACAGGCCAAAATAAAAGCCTTTTTTGGTATCATTAATCTTGGGTTGCTTGGGAAAAAGGGACCTTGAAAATATCAATTCATATTTTAAAATAGGTTATTTAATCTTTGTTGATCATTTGGGATCTTTTATATCCTACAGTATTCTACCAGAATCAAAAGTAAATACTATTGTATCTTTAATAATAACTATTTTAGTGAACTTTCCCATCACTGTGACCAAAATTCCCAACAAGAACAACTTAGCATTAGAAAGGTTTTGAAGGGCTTACAGTTTCAGAGGTTTCAGTCCATAGGGCTGGCTCTGAGTCATAACCCAAAGCTGCAACAGTGGTGCCACTGGTGTGTGTGGCACAGGGACATGGCTCTCACATCGTAGCATCCAGAAGCAGAGAAAACCAACCAGCCTTTGGACATGTATGGTCCCCAGGACCATGCCATCCAATGATCTATCTCTTCCACTCTACCCCTCCTCTGAATCTCACTGCTTTGAAGCTATGCTTTCAAGACATCAGCTTTGGGGGGAGGGGTATTTTAAATACAAACTATAATGACCTCCATATGACAAAAATGCTTCATTAATTTGTCTCAAAGTGGAAGTAATGTACCTCAAAAATAAATAAAAAGTAGTAATAATATTTATTCCATTTTAGGAATTGCATGATTTAAAAGTATTAAAAAAATTAGAAATGTAGAAAATCAACTCTTGAATTCTATAAATATTTGGGTACATTCTCTCAGAAACATGCTAGAACAGAATATTTATAGACTTAAAGCTAAATTATGCTGGTAACAAAAGACCAGAGAAATAAATTACAGTGATAAGTAGATAAGCACAATTGTTTGCTAATATTCTCTTCTTTAGTTTGTATTTGTTTGTGTTAGTTTGTATTTGTATTTTTAGCAGTTCTTTAAGAGATAGCCCCAATTTGTGAAAACACAGTGTTTTAAAGAAAGCATAAAGTTGAAGAAAGATAGCAAGGATACATTAACACTACTATTGAATTTTTACTTATTAAACACAGACATTATATATGATGTACACATACACAACTATTTGATATGATATTATATACTTGATTTTGATAGCATCATTTCACACTCATTTACAAAGCAATTAAAATATTAGCTTGGTTTCACTTCTGTATTAAATGAATTTATCTTGACTTGTTTTTTTGTAATGTTTTTTGTTCAAATTATATTTCAAGATAAACCATTGTGATTACTAAGATTTATGGAGTAGATCTTGAATGAAAGGTCTAGCACATTTTTATTTTCAAGTTTCAATGTTATTGATTGGCTAAGGCTTGATGAAGATATTTCTTTTATTACTTTTTGATTGACATACAATAATTATACACTTTTATGAAACACAATGTGATGTTTTGATTCATGTATACATTGTGTGATCAACCCAAGGTAATTAGTGAATATATATATATATATCATATATATATATATATATATATATATATATCATCTTAAACTTTTATCATTTCTTTATAGTGAATACCCAGAGTAAGACAATGTGTGTGTGTGTGTGTGTGTGTGTGTGTGTGTGTGTGTGTGATACTGGGAATTGAACCCAGGAACATTCTACCTCCAATCTACATTCCCAGCCCTATTTTATTATTTTATTTTGAAACCGAGTCTCATCAAGTTGCTGAGTGTCTCTCCAAATTGCTGAGTCTAGCCTCAAACCTGTGATCTTCCTGTCCCAACCTTCCAAATACTGGTATTGCAGGTGCGCGTCACCACTCTTGACCCAGAGTAAGATCATTTTAATTGAAACCATCTATGTTACTTAACTTTTCGTTACTGTATAAAATACCTGAGATAGTTGACTTATAAAGAGAAAAGGTTTATTATGGCTTCTCATTACCCCATTGGAGCACATGTCTTCAGTTACTCAAAGACCTCCTACCACCCCCCACCTCTCAAAGGTTCCACTACCTCAGAGTAGTGCTAAGTTGGGGGCCACATTTCTGACACTTGGGCCTTGGGAGACAGTCAAGTGCCAAATCACAGCACCAAATAACACTATAATGTTTTTCACAGAAAGAACTGAGAGCTGATAATAGGGTTGGAATTAAAATGTTCCTTGACCATGTTGGGGACACAGTGTTTTACTTTTTAAAAAATCTACACTAAAACACCAAAAATTTATTATTATTCTGCTTGTCTTATTATAATGGTACCCCAATATGCACACCAAAGTAAAATTCCACATTATTATTAACTTTATGCCAATTCTACCTCTTTAATTTTATTTTCAGCAGTGATTATAAGAGAAAACAGATAGCAACATTTAGGAAATGAATGGTATCATTGCTTTATTGAAATTATAGAATGAAGTCAGATTATCAGTCCTAAGAAAACTAAAGCCAATGTTGAACTGTGCATCTAGTTTGAAGTGTCACATTTACAAATGCACTACAGTTCTCTTTCTTCTCTGACTTTTAAGGAGAGAGAAGTCACTGATTAGCTATGACAACATAATTAATTTTATATTGCAATTACTTCCGAATGATGACAGCTATTGGTAGCCTGAAACAGTTTCAGATGTGCTTTTAACAGTATTGCAAGTTAGCTTATAATTGTAAGTCTTCCAATTTTATAATGATATCCCCTTCACAAAAAAGAGCTGCTTTAAAATTCAGGTTTTGAAAATAAAACAAGTAACATCAGTTCCACAAAGATGAAAGATGTAATTAATTTTATTGTGAGTCAGTCAAACTTGTGCATAACCATAATGCATTTTACAAACTCAACTAACTACTTGTCATGTAAAGAAAGGTTATGCTTTGAAATAGTCTTTCTAATTAAATCATACATTTAACAAGTTAGCTTATGCTTAAATCGAACTACACTAAATGGTTCAGTATAACATTTTTGATATAATTAGTAAAAAATGGAAACCACTTTCAACATTGCTTATGTGACAGAAACATAAAGTCTCTGTTTTTCACAAAGCTAAAGACATGAAGTAAATTTATAGCCTTAGGTCTATAAATTTGATTTTTTTATTCTATTTAAGTTGAGAATGACAATTCTGCTATTTAATATATCATAAATCTAATCATAAGAATGATAGCTTAAGTTCAGTGCCATCAGAAACTTAAGCCCCCTACTCTTAGTTTTGTATTAGTGGAAACATCCTAATTCTTCAAAGTTCTATAGTTTAAAAAGCTTCACAAGAGAATTTAAGTATAAAAGAAATCTAGAAACATATCACCGGACAACTCTGTCAATGTTCAAGAAACTCTGATTTATCCAGATGGTAGATTATAGTGTATATTTGAATATGCTTTTTTTTTTTTTGCAGGGGGAGGAGGGAGTGGCTACTGTGGACTGAACCCAAGTGAATTTTACTTCCAAGCTGTAACCCCTGCCCTTTTTTATTTTTTATTGAAACAAGGTCTCACAAAGTTTCCAAGGCTTGCCTGAAACCTGGAATCCTTTTGTTTCAGTTTCCCAAGTACTGGGATTATAGGTGTGTGCCACTGCACTTATGCTTTTTATTTTATTTTTATTTTTTTGCGGTACTGGGAATTGATCTCAGGGGCATTCTACCTCCAAGCTATACCCCCAGCCCTATTTTTTTTTTATTCTTTATTTTGAAACAGGGTCTCACTAAGTTGCGGAATGCCTCACTAGATACTTTTAATTGAAGAGAAAACAAAGTTTTCACCAGGACTACAGTACATCAGTTTTGTCACTGCAATTCATCACAGAAAAAGTTTGTTCTCATTCTTTTTCCCTGGGTTATGGGAACCCTGTCTCCCTACTCATGGATGGTAACATACAATACTCAGTAGGCTTTCCCCTATTTTATTTTATAATCTAATTCAAATCCTTCTTTTAGAATCATACATTGTTAGATGTAGCAGTCAGCCTATTATTTACCAATACAATTGCAATATATACATTAAATTATTATTGTAAAATATATATCTCATTGAAAGGAATCAGAGTTATTCTCCATTTTTTAGGTTTTGTCATTAGAAGACTAAGGAAATATTAGGTCCACTAAGTTTACAATGAGTTGATATGTCAGGTTAAATGTCCCAGATCTCAGATCTCTTTGCACTAAGAAGGTTATATGTCATAATGAAATAAGTAAAAATTATTATCATAGGTTCTAATAATAAACTGCAAAAGAATTCTGTGAGGCAATTCTCTGCATTTTGTGTGTGTGTGTGTGTGTGTGTGTGTGTGTGTGTGTGTGTGTGTGTGTGTTACTAGGGATTGAACCTTGAACTCAGTGGCATTCTACCTCCAAGCAATATCCCAATCCCTTTTATTTTTTATTTATTTGTTTTGTTTGTTTTGAAACAAAGTCTTTTTGGTTGCTGAGAGTCTCACTAAGTTGCTGAGGCTGTCTTTGAAACTATGATCCTCCTGTCCCAGCCTCTCAAGTACCAGGATTACAGGCATGTGCCACCACACATGGTTTCTTTCTGCATGACTTAAACCTAGTAGTATGGCCACAAACTGGAAAAATCTTTTAATTAGTGACTGGATGAAAGTTTGACTTGAGTTGAGACATCATTTCTGTCCTAATCTAGATGAAGGAATTAGTTAAAAGATACAAATAGAGAAATGTTTTGAAGACATTTCATGTACTTATTCCCAGTTATTATATGCCTCATAAGCTGATTACATATATTTGAAGGGGGGCACAGAAAGAAGGAGAATTAAATCTCTGATTCCTATTTTTTTTTTTTTTTTTTACGGTACTGGGGATTGAATTCAGGGGCATTCTACCTCCAAGCTATACCCCCAGCCCTATTTTTTTATTCTTTATTTTGAAACCAAGTCTCATTAAGTTGCAGAGTGCCTCACTAGGTAGCTGAGGCTGGCCGCGAACCCAGATCCTCCGGTCTCAGCCTCCCGAATGCTGGGATCAAGTCTCTGATTCTTTGTTTACTTTGAATTCCTTGACATTGGAAATCATTTTATTTAGAGAATTTGAACATCCATGTTTGTTTATTTATTTTTTTACTGGGATACACAGTAACAACCATGGACTGCAGGAGGTTTAGAAAGATGAGGGGGAATGATATTTAGAAAATTGTATTAAGTTTTATTCTATCACAGAATTTATCATGCCTTTTATTTGTATTATGCATTGTGCTCACTACTGTGGATGTGTAAAAATAAAGTAAGATAGGGTCAGGGGCTTAAACTGCCTAACTTGGAAGTGGATATGGACAACCAAAGGGAATTCTCCGGCAATGGACTTCAGATAAGACATTATCGTCAAGAGAAAGGCAAATATGTTCTGGTGAACAAGAGTCCTACCTGACAGCCAGAAGTAGGGATTACTGCCAATCTCAAATAAGTAATTATAACTCTCTAAGCCTTCTTTCCCATCTATTAAGTCAGGATAATACTGAGATTTTGTTGGCAATTATAAAATAATTTTACTGAGAGTGATTAGTAAAGTGCAAAACACATTATAAATGTACGTAGTTCATTATGATGAACTGAACACATGGTGATTCTTTTTTTTTTTTTAATTGGTATTTTGTAATCATACATCTTTGTTAGGTACAAGCTGGTATAGGTAAAGGCATACATTCACACGTTTCTCATTTAACCCTTCTCCAATTCCCGCCCCACTCCCTCCTCCTCCTTCCTTCTCAAGGTCAGTTTAGTGATTGACTTTGATGTGTTCATGAAAGTACATCATGCTCATTAGGGTGTTCCCCCTCCCCCCATCACCTTCTGTTAAGTCAAATTCTTTGTTCACCTAAGGATTCTCCTCTTCATCTGGAGTCCCTCTTATGTCCCATTTTCTCCCTAGCTTCCACATATTAGGATCCATGGTGATTTAAAATACGCACCACTGCTACTCAATTTTTTCATGTGTAAAAAGCTTAAATAGTATGGTGCTGTTTCATTTTAACAGCTTTTTTGATGTAAATTTGATAGACATAAATGTCATATTGTTAAAATATATGATTTCATATGTTTTCACAGATAGAGGTAGCTATAAAAGCACATATTCACTGTTACAGTAATGAGCATACCAAACATGGCCTAAATTTCCTCTGTAATCCTTTCCTTTCACCCTCCTTCACTTGGCCAATTAAGTTCTCAGGGAATCATCGATTTGCTTTCTTTCACTAAAAATTAGTTTGCATTTCTAAGACAAGTAGAATCTATAATATGCATTATTTTTGTCTAGCGTCTTCCACTTAACGTAATTATTTTGACATACATCTCTCTTGTGGAGTATGGTAACAATTTTTGTACACATATGATATGAATCTACTTATAAGCATATATGATTTAGATCTATTCATCATTCATCTGTTTATAGATATTTCGGTATTTTCAGCTTTGGGCTATTCTAAAAAAAATGCTATGAACATTTTGTGCACATCCTTCTGCGGAGATATGATTTGTTTATAAAAATAGTAGTGGGCCAGGAGTGGTGGCACATGCCTGTAATGTCAGTACTTGAGAGGATGAGACAGGGGGATTGCATGTTTGAGTCCAGCCTCAGCAATTTAGCCAGATCCTGTTTCAAAATTTAAAAAATCAATAAATAAAAATGGCTAGAAGTATAACTCAGAGATAGAATGCCCCTGGGCTAAATCCACAGGATCAAAAAAAAAAATAGTAGTGGAATGACTGGAATGTTTTTGTGTTGTGAATTATGTTTTTAAGAAGCTGAGAAACTCATTGACAAAGTGGTCATATCACTTAACATACTCATACATTTAATATGAAAAGGCCCTTTTGATTATAGTATCCAAATTTGTGTATATTATTAAATTGTTGATAAAGTTTTAACTTGCATTTTTCTGAAGTATAAACATATTGAGCTTCTTATGCTTATATTCTGTCTTTCCATCCTCTTTAGTTAAGTGTGTGTTCAATTTTGTCAAGTTTTCAATGACTTGCTTTCTTATCATTGAGAGTAATTCACCTATCAAAAAACATAAGTCCCTCATCAGATATAGGATTTCAATGAATTTTTTAAAAATTTTGTACCCAGGGGTATTCTACTTCTGAGTCATACCCTTGATCCTCTTTTATTTTTTATTCTAAAACAAGGTCTCACTAAGTGTTTGAGGGTCTGGTTAAATGGCTGAGGCTGACCTTGATCATAATTTCTCACCTCTAAACCACACTCAGCTCATTGTTTTTCTTAACAATGTTTTTAGAGCACAAGATTTCAATTTTTATGAAGTCTAGTTTACAGAATTTTTACTTTATTTATTTATGTATTTATATATTTATTTATATTTATTGCGGTACTAGGGACTGAACCCAAAGGGTATTCTACCTCCAATCTATACCTCCAGTCTTTTTTCTATTTTTTGTTTTGAAACTGGGTCTCTCTAGGTTGCTGAGAGTATCAATACATTGCTGAGTCTGACCTCAAACCTGTTGTCTTTCTATCTCAGCCTCCCAAATACTGAGATTACAGGCATGCACCACTCTGCCTGACTTGTTCTTTTAGAATTATGTCTTTGATGATGTATTTACAAATTCTGCATAATCCAGCTAACAAAGAACTTTGCCTCTATAATTTTCTAGGTATTTTGTATTTGGGGGGTTTTTATTTAGTTCCCTGGCTATTTTGAGTTGATTTTTATAGTTGGTGATAAATATGGATTTATTATTATTTTTCTCATTAGAATATCAATACTGCAGCATGATCTGTTGCAGCAACTCTAAAATTACCACTGAATTGCCTTTTCGCCTTTGTCAAAATTAAGTGAACAGATTCATCTATAGACTGTCTTTTCTATTCAATTGTCTTTTTCTTGGTAGCACAATCTCTTGATTATGGTGACTTAATAATAACTCCAAATGTCAGATAATGTAAGTTCTGTATTTTCCCAATGTATTTTCTATAATCTGAATCTCTGTATTTCCACATGAATTTTGCAATCAGCTTGTTTCTAAAAATAAAATAAGAATCTACTTGGATTTTGCATAGGATAAAATTGAATATATAGATTAATTTTAAGAGTTTTTTTCTGTCTTAATGATATTGAATCTTTTCATACAAGGTAATAGTACATCTCTTTATATCTTTGCATTGCCCATTACATAACTTTGGTATTTGAACTACATCTATATTATATTATTTTAATTTATGTTGTGCCTGACTACTTATATGTTCTTATTCCCAGTTTTTTTTCCTGTTTGTATTTATAGTTTTTTACTCTTTATATTCTCATTGTTCATTGTAATTGTACATGATAGTAAAATTCAAAGTGGTACAAACATACATGGACACGTTTCTGTGTGTATTTTCTTCCATATCCTACCCCACACCCTTCTTCCCTCCCTGTTTATGTCAGTGAAATGTGTAGTAATGCCTTCATATATCTACATAATATATTTGAACCTGTGATCCTTCTATCTCAGTCTCCCAAGTACTGGAATTAAAAGTGTATGCCTATACATCTAGCCAAAATATTTTTAATAGTTATTCCAGGAAGAAATATGTCACATTTCTGTAACTTAATCTTATACAGAGGATAAAGGCATTTCACTAAGTTTTCATAATACTATTATAGTGTAAAGATTATCACAGCTATAAAATAGGGTCTAGAACCATGAAACAACTGACATTCTTTACTGGGGATGGAACTCAGGGGCATTCTACCTCCGAGCCACACCCCCAGCCCTATATTTTTTTCTTTATTTTTTTGAAAAAGGGTCTCACTAAGTTGCAGAGGACCTCACTAAGTAGCTGAGGCAGGCCACAAACCTGGATCCTCCAGTTTCCTCCTCCCAAGTACTGTGATTATAAGCATGTGCCACCATGCCCAGCTGACATTCTTTATTCCTGAAATTATACATCCATCAATTATGTTTTAGCCCATGTATATTAACATTTCTTTTGATTCATAATTACTTAATCATCTGCTCTTCCCAAAAAAATCTCAAAAACAATCCACAATCAACTGATAATTAAAATATATTTTCTTACTTCAGTCTTTTTTCTGTTATTAAACATTGATGCACTCATTAGGCCTGATAAAATAGGATAAATTAGCATGGTCTTTAACTTCATGTCTTTTATTTACATAAGGTAGAAATATATTTTTGCTCCTTATTTTGCCATATATTCCTACCAGTGAGAAAGCTAATGATCTGATTGGGTAACAATAGAGATTCATCCCTTTTCTCAATTGAGTGTAAATAAGTTATTGATTAATATAATGGGTTCCATCCCCAATATTGCAAAAAAAGTTATGTTTTTATTATCCACATGTTAATACACTCCCTCATTCAAAACTCTGGTTGAGATGTTTAATATTCATTAGATTACTTCATGGGCTTCAAAAAATCAAGAAATCTCATATTTAACATGTAAACCTTTTCCTAATTACTTCAGTGTAACTTGGGTAATTCTTGCCTAAAAATCACTCATATATGTACAAATCATATTTGAATTTTGTCTTAAAAAATATCTGGCATGTTATCCTTATTTTACAGACAAGGGCATTCCATCCAATGCCAAGATTCTAATTAGTAGACTAGATACAGTATTTTAGAACTTCTGTTATTAGTACTTATCCAACAATGCTCTATTTTTTGGGCATATTAATTTAATTCATCAATTTGTTGGATTAATTTTTTATTTGGCTCATTTCCTAGTCTTCTGATATAGACTACTGTTTTGAAGGACAAGTAGAAATGGTTATACTATCATTATTCTATTGTGGTCTGTTCTTTTCCCATGTAAAAACTGGTTCGTTATGCCCTACAGCATGTCTTTATTCAAAGAATAATTTGATGTAAATTAGTTTGAAGATTTTTATTTTTTTTATTTTTCAGTAAATGAATTAGATTTTAAAGTACCCATATTCTATTCCTCTTTTGGTTGTAATGTTAATTTGTTATGACATTCAAACTTGGAAAACAGTAAAAAGGAAAAAAATGTTTCTGCTCCAAAAGTCAGATGAGATTGCCCATATTTATCAAACTGCATATTTTCATTTCCATTTGCAGAACTAAAATTTCCTGTCCAGAATAGTTTACCTGTGGCCCTACTAGGTGGTGACAAGGAGGGAAGGGTTGATGTCTCATTGTCATTTCTCCTTTTTTTAAGTCCTTGGTGAAAAGAGTGGTAGATTGCTAAGCTATTCTTTCATTGTATTATTGTAAAATGCTTTGTGAATCATCAAAAAACAGTGGCCTCTCCATTACCTAACATCATAAAAATAGACTTCTCAGGATTTATGCATGCTGAACATTGTGTCTTAGCAACCTTATGTAATGGTGTCTGATCTACAAGCCGTTCATTCATTAGCTGCACTTCAGAAAATATTTTCTCACTTTTGAACTCTGTATCTGCCAATCTATTAGACCCTTCTTGTATTTTAGCTTTGTAAATTTTCTTTATCCATATATATCTAAATGAGTTCTTGTTATCCAGGTAACTTCCTTTCTCACTTAACTACTTTTCAAAGTAGTGACATATTTCTACATGATAATTACTATCTCTACTTCCTATCAATCTCAGAACAATGTTCCTATATTACTGAGAATAATTTTTTGTGTAATAAAAATCTGTTTATTTTGACCTTTTTATTACTAGTATGTATATATGTAGATACATGTTATTTTATGTACTATGCATAAATTTATAATTTTTAAGGCATCTTTGAAATTCTTTTATAATAAATTAATTTATTTATATTTAATTATTTATTTGTTATTTTTAGTATTAGGGATTGAAACTAAGGGAATTCTACCTCAGAGCTTTACCACAAGCCCATTTCGCTGGTCTGAAACCTGTGATCCTCTTATCTCATTCTCCCAAATACTAGGATTAGAGGCAGGAGCCATCAAGACTGGCTAGACTTTTGGTAACTACAAAAATAATTGTAGCCAGGCGTGGTGGCGCATGCCTGTAATCTCAGTACTTAGGATCCAGGTTATGGACAGCCTCAGGAACTTAGTGAGGCCATCTGCAATTTAGTGAGACCCTGTTTCAAAATAAAAAATAAAAAATATGACTGGGGGGGTGTATCTCAGAGGTAGAATGTCCCTTGGATCAAACCCCAGTACCTAAAATAAATAAATAAATAAATAGATAGATAAATAAATAAATAAATAAAATTGTTATATAATTAAGAGTAAATATATAGGCTTATTTTTTTGCAAAAGTTACCCTTTAAAAATTTATAAAATTCACCTTTCACCTTAAAATCTTCATAATTATTTACTCTTTTGTGAAGTGTCTGTTTAGATCACTTGCCAGTTTTTTGCTTGGATTATTTTTTTTCTTAGCAGTGAGTTTCTTTTTTTTCTTTCTTTTTTTTTTTTTTTTTTTTGCGGTACTGGGGATTGAACTCAGGGACATTCTACCCCCAGCCCTATTTTTTATTCTTTATTTTGGAACAGGGTCTCATTAAGTTGCAGAGTGCTTCACTAAGTAGCTGAGACTGGCCATGAACCAGGATCCTATGATCTCAGCCTCCCAAATGCTGGGATTACAAGTGTGCACCACCACACTTGGCTAGCAGTGAGTTTCTTGAGTTCTTTGTATATTCTAGATATTAGTCCTGTATCTGAGGAATAGTTGGCAAAATTTTTCTCCCATTCTGTTGCTCTCTGTTGAGGTTCTTGATAGTTTCCTTTGCTGTACAGAAGCTCTTCAGTTTAATGTGATCCCATGTATTTATCTTCCATTGAATTGCTTGTACCTTTGAGCTATTTTTGAGAAAGATTTGACCTGTGCCTGTGTCATGAAGTGTTAGACCTATGCCCTCTTCAAGTAGCTGCAAGTTCTCTGGTCTGACTTCTAGGTTGTTGATCCATCTTAAATTGACTCTTGTGTAGGATGAGAAAGTGTTGTGTTTTTTTGTTGTTGTTGTTTTTCCATTTTTCTGCATATGGTTAACCAGTTTTGCCAACACCATTTGTTGAAGAAGATATTTTTTTTCAGTGTATGTTTTTGACTCCTTTGTCAAAAATCATTTGGCTGTAAGTTTGCAGATTTGTTTCTGAATCTTCTATTCTGCTCCATTGGTCTATGTGTCTTTTTTTGTGCCAATACCATGCTGTTTTATTACTATGGCTTTGTGGTATAGTTTGAAGTCAGGTATTGGGATGCCTCCTGTGTGGTTCTTATAGTTGAGAACTACTTTGGCTATTATGAGTTTTTTATTGTTCCAAATGAGTATTAGGACTGACTTATCCATGTCTGTGAGGAATGACCTTGGTAATTTAATAGATATCACATTGAATCTTAAGTTCAACATCATTTCAGAGAGATGCAAATCAAAACTACCCTGAGATTTCACCTAAATCCAATTGGAATGGCTATCATTAAAAACACAACAAATGCTGGCGAAGTTGTGGAGAAGTGGGAACCCTAATACATTGTTGATGGGATTGCAGATTAGTGCTACCACTTTGGAAAACTGTATGGAGTATCCTCAGATGAATGAGAGTGAATCTACAATATGATCCAGCAATACCACTTCTGGTATCTACCCAAAAGAATGTAAACCAAACTACTAGACTAATGCATGTGTACCTATGTTTATAGCTGCACAATTCACAACTGCCAAACTATTGAACTGGCCAAGATGTCCATCAACAAAAGAATGGATTACAAAACTATGGGATATGTACACAACGGAATTTTTTCTCAGCCATATAGAAGAACAAAGTCATGTCATTTGCAGAGAAATGGATGGAACTGGGAAACATTATGTTGAGATAAATCAGTCACAAAAAGTAAAAAATTAGATGCTCTCCTTAACATGCAGAAGTTAGGGAGAAAGTGGGTGGTAAGAGAAATTCTAGATGAAGAAAGAGAAACCTTAGATGAGCAGAGCAAAGAAGATAACTGAAGGTGATGAGGAGGGGGAAACACTCTAATGCATATAATATACATTAACAAACATATCAAAGTCAATCACTAAGCCAAACATGGGAAGGAGGGAGGGGGGAAGGAATAGGGCAGGAATTGGGGAAGGCTTAAATGAGAAATGTGTGCATGTATACCTCTACCAGCTTGTACGTCAAAAACATGTATAATTATAATGCACCAATAAAAAATATTTTAAAAAGTAAAGTTATTTAGGAAAAACAACAAAAGAGAATCTTCACAATTATTTAATTATATATTGCAATAATTAGTCCTTGAAAATCAAGAATATGTAAGTGGTCTTCGTGTCATATTTTACCTCATCAGAAACAAATCTTTTCTCAAAGTATGTATCCCAATTATTGTTCAGTGTCAGAGACCGACAGTGCTTTGCTGACTCACAGGCATAGAAGTCTGTTTCTACAAGGGTAAAGATTACCAAAACATGCGCTGACTACTGACTCAGGGCCAAAGCCCTGCTTTGCTTCAAGTTCCAGGAATCAAGAAGTTTATTCAGACTTTATCAGGCTATTAGAGTAATGAATTGCATGTTCCTTGAACTGTGTACCCACAGATGATTAATTTTCACAGATGTAACCATTGTGAGAAAACATTAACTTTGACGTATACTCTGGTGCTCAAAGAAGTATGTAAAGACTGAGTTAAACAAACTCCTGTGCGGCAGTATTCACTGTCAGCCCTCCTGAATCTATCCCTTGTCTTTCTTTCTTAAGCAACTTTTGTCTTTGTTTTTCTCAAACCACACTTCCCCCTCCAAGCTTGTCCGACTTAGCCCGGCTGGCTCTGGTAGTTCAAGAACTAAGACATAAAGATTTGAATAAGCTTTTTCAAATTTAAAAATAAGCTTTTTCCAATTTGACAATAAGCATCTATATATACTTTATACTTTTTTATTATACTTTATATATGTATTTTATTATACTTAAAATATTAGTATTTTACTTTACTTAATGTATGATGTATATATATATTTGCAATTCTTTACTAAATAAGACTAATAATTATTTATTTTCATTTTGTGTGTGTGTGTGTGTGTGTGTGTGTGTGTGTGTGTGTGTGTGGAAATGGGGATTGAACCTAGAAACATTCTATCTCCAAGCCACATTCCCAACTCTATTTTATTTTTATTTTGAAACAGGTCTCGCTAGATTGCTATGTTGCTGAGGCTGTCCTTGAACCAGTGGTCCTCCTGTCTTAGCCTCCCAAATATTGGGATTACAGGGATGCACTACTACACTAGGCTAATACTAATGATTCTAAACAAACAAATAATAAGTTATAATTCCTAACATTTTATTTTAAATTCAGTTAAAAATACAATCAAAGTTTTAGTAAGTATCAAAAAGAGCAAAATAAATATCCTCTTTCTCTTCAGGCTAGACTGAGATCTTGTAGAATTAGGAGATGAAGAGTAACCTTGTAAATCAATACTTAAAGTAGGTAAGTCAGGTAAACATATTGGAAAACTCAGGAATGCTCTTGAGTCATACCAAAAATTGAAAACACGAATGATATAAATGTCTTTGACTATATTTGTCTTAAGTAATGTCTGCCTAAGTTCTGTGCCCTGACCTAAATGGACAAGTGAGAACCCAGTGCAAAAATACCTAATGAATTACATGCATTATATGATACACAACTATTTCCCTTTAAAAAGAACAAACACAAACCAAAATAAACCATATCTATAAATATTTCACATGTTAAATGATAAATTTTCTTAATTTATTTATACAATCTCCTGGAAAATGTAAAAAAGAGAGAAAAAAGCAAGAGCTTCAAGTTTACTTCTTGAGATATGAGTATGGGTTATACTGCTAAAGCCAATGATAATTAATTTTTTTTCTAAACTAATGCTAAATTCAAATACATAACAATTATTACTGATGCCTTCAATATTCATGAAGATATTCCATAAAACTATGAAGCTAGATAAATATACCAAAAATAAATCAATAAATGAATAAGTGAAGTATAAAAAGGACTTTTGTATCCCAAGACATGTCTATTATTAAAAGATGCTTTGATGTAATGTATCATATGCATTAATTGTCTACAGACTTGTATAATAGGCCAATTACTGTACTTTCCACATTATTTTCCTTGTAAACTCTGTTTTGATCTGATAATAATCTCCTATTTACATAACACGAAGTTTTAAAATATTTTTCCTTTTATTGTTTCATTATAATGACCCCAAAAAGGGCGAAAGAAAATATCGGTATCATAATTGTACACAAACAGGAACAGGTAAGTCAGATTGAACATTTCTCCAAGGTTTTACAGTTAATAATAAAGGATAAATAACAATCAAGACGACCAGAGTTCTAGTGAAATATTTGTTTCTTGTTCATCTTTCCTCTCTAATTACTGTGTCAAAATCTTGTCTATTACTAATTTGATTGTGCTTTTCTACTTGAAATTTTTGTACACAATTCATGCACACAAATAGCCTTCCTCTGAACTATTATCAAAATTCACAGCTTCCTGATACCCTATGGTACATTGTGTTTTGCCTTTATTTAAAATTTCTCCTTTTTATTTTTAATATAGTTGTTTCACTTCATCTTTCTCTAAAATGTATCTAGAAAAAATAGTATCTAACATTTCATTTATTTCTTTGAAGGTAAAATTAGTTATTCAAAGTAGCATATTTACATTGGTTTAATTCCAGAAAACAGTGCCATTAGATGGCACTCTGGGTAAAGATGACTATTATTTCCTGTATTGGAGCATTATGTAATTCAAGGACTTGTACAAGGTAAATGGAATATATGGTTAATTGACCATTAAAAGTAAAAAAATATATACTTTAAACAATAATAAATGAAATTTTCACTCTCTAAATAATGTAAGGTTGGCTTTAGAATCATCACGTATCTTTACTAATCAAATAAAAATTAAGGAATTATACAATGAACTGCTCCTTATTAGAAGAGATAATATGCACAGTGTGTGTGTGTGTGTGTGTGTGTGTGTGTGTGTGTGTGTGTGTGTGTGTTACTAGGGATTGAATTCAGGGGCATTCTAACTTTGAGCTATATCTCAGCCTGATTTTATTTTTTAATTTGAAACAAGGTCTCGCTAAGTTTCTGAGGCTGGTCTCGAACTGTGATCATCCTGTCTCAGCCTCCCAGGTACTGGGATTACAAGTGTGCGCCACCACCATGTCCTGCTTAGTATGCACATTAAAAAAAAAAATTACTTATACTGCCCTGTGTAGCAAAAATGATCAATCACTGTATTCATACCATCCAAACATAATTTAACAATTAGAATTAAAATTGATTAGTTTTTATAAACTATATGCATTGAAGGCAATTTATATATAAATATGGACTTTTGAAATATTGAAAATATTGTTTACATTTATAATTGTTAAATAAATATTCTAGAAATGGACCTCATACTTAAATATTTGATCCTTCAAGATATATTCAATATATTTTATTAGAAGCTATTTTATTTGTTCAATCCTTCTCACATAATAACTAAGATGCTACAAACTTAGAAGGAAAAACAAGG